>JACGWL010000141.1:0-24329 GCA_034509725.1 Sesamum angolense
CATCCTATCCCTAATCGATTTGCTACAAAGAGCCGATACTGATTATAAGGAGGCGAGACATTCAGAAGTTTTATAATTTACGTTTGTCAAAGAGTTGAATAACATTTTCTAATGTTTTTCATAAAGTGCTCTATCAATGACTTTTTAAGCTCAGGAGTTCATCATATGAACAACAAACTCAAAATTATGTTGATATTTTTAGCCAGAAATGGCGCATTGTTGAAAAGTCAGATCAACGCTTCATTATTCATTCCTCCAACGCAAACGTACTTTATGTAATAGTATCTCAGACTCTATCATCTGTATTTGAAGCATCGAAGATATTTAAGTAGTTCGAAACACCATGCCAAACATCCAGTTAGAGAAATCAAGTTGTTCCGTATACTGACATTTTTCTAAATCCTTACAAATGAGTTGCGCATGAGTTGATATTCTTACTGTCGAATAGTTCACATTATACTCTATTTGAGAACGATATTATGTGGATTTTTCGTCAGTCACATAACATCTTGAATCCAATATTAATGTGATTTGATACTTTGATCACAACCCGCAAGAGACGTTCAATTATTATACAACATACGTCAAGTAATTGCCACCTTCTATAACCCATAATATTTATCATTGAATGCTCACCGCTCTAGCATAGTTTACCCTGTTCTTTACTATCAGATGGTAGATTTGATTAGAAATACGACTGTAGCCCATGTGAAGACCATAAAATGGCACTTCAAATCCATATAATAGCCTCGTGCGATTATTAAGACGAATATTCGGGCAGGAATAGCACTTTTCGACACACGTTCACAGCTGTTATTCCAAAAGCAAAAACCGCAAATTGGCGCATAATTTGAAGACTTTTCGGAGCCCGGCGGCGGCCCAGCTGCGACCTCTTACTTAATAATTACGCTGCTAAAATCCTAACTAGGAGTGAAGTTACGCAGTTTTAGTCATCTCAAGATCATTCCCAGCAAGCTACAAGTTATATTTCGATACAGAGTACAGCAAGAGACCGATGACCCTTAGATCGGTCTGGTCTCCTCCAATTGCAAAACTTATGTAACGGCAGTAACTGCCTTTCATAAATAAAAAACACTACCTTAATTCATTTAATATTATTTATTATATATATTTGAGAATATATATATTAATGATTTTCATGTAAGAAATTATAAAGGAAGAAAATAAAAAGAAGTATTATAATTATTGCACAAACAAATGCAGGGATTGGAGATTTTGGACGCTTTCATCAAGACTTTTGAAGCTTAGGAGTCAAGATCGGATTGTTAATATATTCAATCATGCTCTCATCTTTCAATATTTAAAAAATAAAATAAAATCTCAAATTTACTTCATTTATTTTTGGATTGTTGCTCTCTCCCTCATTATATACATATATATGTACTAACATACGACTTGTGCTATACTGATTATATATATATATATTAGAGATAACATCCACAATTAGGGAGAACTGTGCGTGTGGCACATATGTAAGAACGTATGATTTTAACACAAATTTGAAACTATATAACAGATGTGCGAACTTTAGATTTTAATCATTTATCCGCACCAATGGTTGGTTCCTCAATATATAAAATGAAGTATATAGTAATCAAATAACATATATAATTAAACAGCAGCTGAGGCCTCTTTAATCACGTTTAAGGAAGAATATTACGTTAATCATTGCTTCTAGATATTTAATGTTAATTCGTATAAACGCATTAAATTTCACGTTGCTTGATTTGGTTTGATATTTTCTTGCAAATGTCCGAGTAGGCTGGCGGGCCTCTAGTGTTATTGCATATTTGACTTCCTACACACACGTCATTTATTTTCCACCACGTTTGAGCTTTTGTTTATTCCATTTTTCCCTTGCTTTTCTGTTCTAATTCCCTTTCCTTCCTCTTCCTGTTAACTAATCATCTGTCTTCAAACCTCAGCTAACCCTATACCCTAACTGCCAACAACTATTTAATATATTGCCATCATCTCTTTTTTATTAAAAAAAAAAACTATATATTTGCATTTAATTCAGGTTATTCCCTCATCCCTGACCGTTTATATATTGTTCAAATTGATCAAAACCAAGATTTTCGAATCTAATTTTATAGTATGAGGTTTAGTATATTATTCAATACATTAATAATTTAATTAATATATATATATATATAATATAATACACGGTTAATAATAAAATCACTATAAAAATTAAATATATATAATATTAATGTGTGAAATTCCAACAAATGACAATATTATCAATAGACAGATACGTTACGCATCAACATAAACCCAGAGTATTGGTCGCCAAAGTAAACGTGTTAATACTGCTATACCATAACAGAATTCTATACATGACAGCGAAAAGATGCGATAAAAATCAAAAAGTCCAGAAATTGGAAACAAAGCATAACGAAGGATACCAAAACGCCAACGAAGCTAACCCAATAATACACTCTATGGCGAAATACAGCCCAAGCGAAACCGCTCCCAACCCAACAAGCCCCACGGACAACACGACCGATAAGATGCCTAGGATAATTTAGCCCACACAAAAAAATGACAACTCATCTTCGCATGACCATCCTTCCCTCCAGTGCTGCGTTCCATCACAAATTTCCTTATCTGCACACATTCCTCCTCCGTACGCTTATGTTCTTTCTTCTATCAACGAACACCAGGCATTCCACTCTCCCCGTCAATCTACAGCACTGAGCCTCAGTAATCGGCACACATTCCCCGCGCTCAAATCCGACATGACCAAGCTGGGAGTATACCGACCGCCCGCGCGTTACCCAAACTACAGCAGAAATACACACCGCCACATCAGAATGTTCTCGTAACGGGAAACTCTCCGAGTTCCACAATAGAGAAAGAACTCTGATCGCGTAAATAGCCATGTAGCCCCCACCGAAGCAATCGTCCGACTTAGATAAAAAAGAAAACAGTACGTGGGTTTCACAAACCAAGTACCTAATCTACTAAACCCAAGAGTACTTGTCGCGGCGAACACCCAGTTGGCGTTGTCTTCACTCCCGAAGCATAACCGGCTTGCAATAGCCTGGGCTGAAAGCAAAAACCAAGGAACTGGCAGATAGACGAACACCCACCAAATACAGCAGCAAAACCAAAACCAGAGGTACGTCACAGTATTTAAACGTATACTACCGAAACGTCGCTCAGAGCGGACGCGCTCACCTTACGATGTTACTGACTTTACATATATAGAATGCAGGATTTACCAGCGTGACAATATGGCCCTCAACGAAAAGGGCTAAAAACGACACACCACCGGGCTATGGAAAACCTGGCACTAAATTGCAGACTCTGAATGAAATAGTAGAGACAAAGATCGATTTTTGTGACTGCCCTTGTCTTCTTGCACATGCTCTTCGACATTAAAAGCAATATCCACAAAAAAACCCAAACCCCGTGGGAGGGCGCCGCCCCTCAGCGTCGTTCGGGCGTAGCTGGCGGAGGGTTGCCATGGTATGCTAATTGGGGCTGCTTCTCTGCCATGAAAATCGAAGAGAAAATGAGAAAGTGATGAAGTTGTTGGCGTAAAAGAAAGGTATCTTTGTGGGTTTTGCAGAGAGGAGATGGAGAGAAGTGTTGATGATGATTGGGAAATGGGAAATGGAGAGTGATATATATAGAGAGAAAACGGTAAACAGATTGTTGAAGAATGGAGCTGCTAGACTCAAATATTTGACTCTTTCTCTCTCTCTCTAAAGAATTTTGAGTTATGGGATTAAGTTAACGCGTGATGGGCTTTGTTTGAATCTTGACTTGGAAAAATTATAATTTAAATTTATTTTGGTGGAATAATTAATCAACAAGTATAATATATTTATTATATAATTAATACATAATTAAAATTTTCATAATAAATATATACCCTTTATAAGATACGACCACTTTATATAACAGAAAAAAAATATAAAATTTACAGTTGATTCTATCAACTTACAATTGAAAAGTCAATTAATTACAAGTAATACGCATTTACATTGCCGATTATGGGTTTAAGTTGTAGTACTATAAGATTATTTGTTTCCACGTATACTTTTGTAATATATTAGAGAATAAAATGTCATTTCTATGTCAATATATTTTATTGCATTTGGCATATAATTATATCATCAAATATTTACTTATTAAACGTACGGATAAATTACATGTTTTTAGGGTAGTTTGGAGGGAAGTATGTAGGAAGATGTGAAGTGTAGCGTGTCATGACATTTTCGGCAGTTGCATTCTCATACACGTCGTAACTGAAGTGGCAGTTTGAATTTTCCCGGCATGGCTGCTGCTTTAATTATTATCAGAAGCTTCCACTACTTGAATTTACGATGTTAGCCTCAGATATTATTCCCACTGTTCTCTAGAAACCATTATTACTTAACCTATTCACATGTAGGCAGAGAAAGTCGTCTCCTCGATCCAATTCAAAATGATTTCACTTTTCAATTAATTAATGTGATTTTGTCATATGAAATGGAGATTCATTTAATTATAAAGTAAATATAAGAGCTTATATTAATTGTATTAACATATAGCTCGCCTATAAAATTATAGTTTGAGAATAATTAATGATGCATCCCATTCAATAAATTTTGAGGAAATAAAAAAATTAAAAATGAGTATATATTTCACAAGTTGGATATGATCATATCTTTTGCTCCAGAGGCCAATGATATATATTTATAATTTTCCCTCCAAATTTTAATTTTTTAAACTTTCATGCAAAAAGATACATAAAAACTAATAAAAAATGATCCCAAAATTGAAAAACTCTACATGTTTAGTCTAATAAATATCGTAAAGAAGAGGCTAAAAGTGTCGAGTTTCTCAATTATGGAATCATTTTTTCAAAAAAAATAAAGCAAGTGACTTAAATATGTTGATTTTTTCTGATTTTGGTACCATTAATTTTAAAATTTTCATTTTCAGAAAACAACTGATATTTTTTTCTCATTTTTTGATATGCCGTTTAAATATTTGACGAAAATAGCCACGTGATACTGTTTTGGCCATTGAATTACATGCGTCGCTTTTGGATAGATTATAAGTGTTGATTTCAACAAAAGGGAGGGGGGAAAAAATAGGGCTTCCCACCATTTGGGTTTCCAAACTCGGAGAGCTGAGCTTCCCAGACGAAAAATGTGCCTTCAACAAGTGATTCAACTACTTCTGTCAAAAAAAAAAAAAAAAAAAAAAAATAGGGCCAGATCAGGGTGTTTTTTCAGAGTGATTTGGATAGAAAATTTGGGTAAAATGAATTAGGACTTTAGGGAGTCCATTGGCTTAAAAAACAAAGTACATGCCTTTCACATTCCCTCTACATTGTCTACTTAAATGGCCACATGAGTGGTACTTTCAAATATACTAATATTTGTGACACACGTTACGTATATAAATTTTTTAATATATTATTTAAAATAAAATATATATAAAATTATTTAATTTAATTATAATACAAATTAATATTAAATTTAATAAATAATGTTAAGAGAATACATAAAAAAATAGAAGGAAGTAAATATAAAAGTAGTGGGAGAAGGGGAAGTTATAGATAAATAAATTAAAAAAATTAAAGAGACAAAAACATAGATAGAATTGGAGAAAAAGAGGCAAGAAGGGCATGCAATATGCAATATGTTGAGGAAATTAATGAAACCCCTCTTGAGCTGATCACGGACAGATGAGAATGATCTTCAAGATGTTTGGTCCCTTCACTGATTGACAAAATCTCACAAGCAGCGGAGGCCATGTTTCGATACTCAGTTTCTACAGATCGCCTGCTCATTTGATTCAGGGCGTCTCCAAAAGAAAATGCAATACCAAGTGTAGATTGCCCTTCAAATACATCAAATAGATTGCAGCATCCAAATGTGGTCGCATTGGAGACTGCAGAAACTGGTTGAGTTATTGTACAACATAAAACATGTCCGGCCTAGAGAACCTTACGTATAAGAGTCTCTTACTACCCGTTTGTGGCTCTCTGGAGAAAGAAATAAGGCACCCGTTTCATTATCAAGCCTGATCCCAAGAGGCAAGGGAGTGGCATCCTCCACACGGCAATCAATAAGAATATCATGAAGGTAATTCCTCTGAGTGATGCAAGTTAATTACCATGAGAAAACCTAGCCAACCCATCAAATATACTAACTAGGCTGTGAAATCACATCGATGTTTCTGATAAAACAATGATCATAACGAGACTGTTGGGAACTAAAAGCTTTCGATTTGTAGTAAAACTCAATTTCTACTGCCTTGAAACTTGTTTCAAGCCACAGAGAGATCTTTGCAATAGACAAATTTGTACAGATTGAGCCTTTAACTACCCTATGGTGGCAACATGTAAACTTTCTTATCCAACTTGTCATGCAAGAACAACCTTATGGTGACTGTTTTGGCCACTGGTGAAGTCATGTCCCTAATTTCTCTCAAAGAGCATAAAGCTCGTCTCCAATTTTCATCTTTGATTAGCTTGTATCTGAAGTGCCCAAAGATTTAATCGGCTACAGATATAATCTTATAACCACACAGGCCAAGTCACATGGCTTTGTGGTGTTGTAGGTGGAGTAGATGATATAGAAGTAAGTATGGGGTGCAAGAAATGGTACAACATGAGAGCATTAGAAGGGGGATCATTATCAACAGCAAAAGCCAAAAGTACAGATATTTTAACGTATTAATTAAGGCTATAAAGATAGATATTTTCATCAAAGTATAATACACATCAGGTCTCTTTAATCACGTTTAAGGAAGATTATTACGTTAATCATTGCTTCTACATATTTAATGTTAATTCCTAACGCATTAAATTTCACGTTGCTTGATATTTTCTTACAAATGTCCCAAGTATCGGCTGGCTGGCTGGCTGGCTGGCTAGTATTATTGCATATTTGACCTCCTACCCACACTTCATTTATTTTTTCCAAGGCCCCACGTTTGACCTCATCGTGGTTTTTCCATTTTTGTCCTTGCTTTTCTCCCATAATTCCCTTTCATTCCTTTCTTCTAGGCTCTAACTAATCATCTGTTTTCAACGCTCTGCTGCAAAACCCTATACCCTAATTGCCAATACCTATTTCATTATTTAATTGCTAATATATCTTTTTAAGAAGAAAACTTTTCATTTGAATTCAGGCTATTCCCTCATCATGACCGTTGCATATGTTGTTCAAGTTGATCAAAACCAAGATTTGGAATCTAATTCTCCCATATAAAACTGTTATATTATATATATAAACATTTAAAATTTACAGACTGTTTTAATATATTAATATTTTATAACGACGAATTAATTTTGAACTAGATAAAAAAACAATATATTAGTAAAAAAGCTATTATATATCCAATTAATAAAATTTCATATCTTAAAATATTGCTTCCAAAATTCTCCCAAAAAATGCACATTGCGATTCCTATATTAGGGATGCCGCTGTTGAAGAATCAGTCGCAGGAGGCTGAGGAGAAGTTCAAGGTGTTCGAGACTTAGTTATGGTTGAGTAATGAGAAAATTTAAGTTGTTTAAAACTCAGTTGTGTCTAACTGATGAGAAAGCTCAAATTTCTTGGACATCCCCAACGTTTGTGCTAAAGACAGCATAAAAGTGTTGGTTTGGTGTGTTAGGCCTGATGTTGTGTATGCTTAGGGCATGACACAATTTATATCGGGAATACACCGATATGGCAGTAGACAGTTGTCAAGAGCAGTCTTTAATACCTGAATAAGGATAAAGTAGTGCTTATGACACATGTTTGTGGAGCGTTGATTCTGGAAGGCTAAAACGATACTAGCTTTCAGACTCAAGTGAATAATGGATAAGGTTCTCAAAGTATAGTCATGTTTGGACTTCATGATAGGCCCATCATGAATAGGTGACCAGAAAGCAAATTGGATTGGTGGTTTTGGGACTATTCAATGCAATCTTTATTTAAGTAATATTGTTTCGATGAATAAAGTGAGTGTTAGCCATTGGCATCTTATTTATTGTGCTCATCATGTATGTTTGCATTTTTCTTAGACATCACAACAAAGCCACAGTCATTAGAGCGTAGTCGCATCTCCAAGTGCATAGGAGATACTCTGTCATGTAATGACAGGGGACGGATCCTCTTCTTGAAACTCACCGTCCTTGCTACATACTTTTACTGCACTGGACAAGGCTTATGATGACCATGTCTTTGACACAATCACCTCTCGCACAGATCCAAGATATAGTCATCGTATGCACGTGACTGTCGTGGTTCCTTAAGTGTAAAGACCATTCCCATACTATCAAAGCTGGGGACTCAAGTCATATCGGTCAAGCCTCCTAGGCTTCCATATGATGATCCCCACGAGTTAGTATAGTCGATTTAACACCTAGTCAATTGACCTATTAGGATTACATAAACGTCCAATGTCTAACGCCGATGAATTGCGGCATTCATCTAATGAATTCGACTCTTAATGCAAGACTCCTCAGGACGTTCGATGCCTATTCTCGAGGTCCTCGACTTGGAACATTTTAGACACAACTTTAGGCAGTTGATTTCATGACCACCATCCAATGCGCGGTCCAACTATTGCACGATTGTTGAATTGGTCTGTAGGTTTTATTGTGATGTTGAAAAGAATTATAAACATGCATGACGAGCACGAGAAACTATATGGCAATGGTGAAATACTCATCTTATTCACTCAATAATATTAAATAAAGATCAAGTTGTTTCTAGGATTGGATTATATGTATGCCAATCTAATTGGCTTCCAAGTCACCTATCTTAACAATCTCCCACTTGATCTAAAGCCAATCACCCATCGACCTCAACCTCATTTTATCCAGATGTTGAGTATTAGCAATTTGCGACATCAGCTTGGTAAGTGATCTGCTGTGTTTTCATCCAAACCACTTCTTCAGCTGCTTCTAAAGCTGCTATGTATTCAGCTTCCATGGTGGAATCCACTGTGGTAGCCTGCTTGGAATTTTTCTAAGCAACCACACCACCATTCAGCTTGAATACAAAACCTGATTGGGACTTGGTATCGTCATCGTGAAGCTAGCATCGCTGTAGCTTTCCAATATCAAATCTCCACCACTGTAGATCAAGAACATATCTTTAGTCTTTTTCAGGTACTTAAGTATGGTTTTGACCGCGCTCCAGTGCACCTCCCCGGCGCATGTCTGATATCTGCTTGTTACGTTCAAAGCGTAGGCGACATCGAGCCTGGTACACTGGACAACATATTGAATGCATCACACCGCTAAAGTATAGGGGATGTCCGACATCCTTTTAAGCTCCTGACCAGTCTTTGGAGACTGCTTCTTGGACAACTTAATCCCATGTCTCATTGGAAGGAATCCCCATTTTGAGATATTCATCTTGAATCTCTTCAAAACTTTCTCATTGTATGAGATTGGGTTAGTCCTAACATCCTTTTAGATCTATCCCTATAGATCTTGATGCCAGGATGTAGGAAGCCTCACCCATATCCTTCATGGAAAATTGTGTGGACAGCCATACTTTAGTGTCACCTAACATCTTGACATCATTACAAATGAGCAAGATGTTATCGACATAAAGCATAAGGTACGGAACGGAGCTCCTACTGATCTTCTTATATTAATAAGGATCATGCTCTTCTTGATGAAATCATAACCCTGTATGACTTCATCAAAACGTGTGTTCTAGCTTAGGGAAGCTTCTTTGAATCTATAAATGGACCTTTGGAGACGACAAATCTTTTGTTATTCTCTAGCGGAAGTGAAACCCTCCGGCTGATCCATAAAGTTCTTTTACTCAACGTAACTATTGAGCAAAACCATTTTCACGTCCTTCTGTCATATTGTATAGTCATACCATGCTGCTATGGCAAACAATATCCGAATTAACTTGGCTATGGCTATAGGCGGGTAGGTTTTCTCAAAATCAACCCTGGATCGTTGAGTGTATCCTTTTGCCACGAGCCTAACCTTGAAAGCTGTAACCTGGCCGTCAGCTCCGAGCTTACGTTTGTAGATCCATTTGCATCCTACAGGCCTAACGCCGTTTGGTGGGTCTACTTGGGTCTAAACTTGATTTGAACCCTTCCAGTCCATTTTGGATATCATAACCTCAATCAACTTGTTCGAATCAATGTCCGACATCGCTTCTCTGTATGTCCTTAGATCGTTATCTAATTGACTATCAATCCTATGAATTTGTACCTCTTAGGTGGTTGAGATTCTCTGGTTGATTTACGGAGGACTGGAACACCATTAGTGAGAACCGAAGGTTCAAATATTGTTGCATCATTCTGCTGAGGTGCTTCACTTAATTCCTCAAGTAACACCTTATCCCATCGGTTATCTGCAAGAAAACCTTTTTTCAAGTACAGTGTGTTCCTCGAGACAAATGTCTTTCGCTCAGATGGATCATAAAAGTAGTATCCCACAGTTTTTTCAGATATCCAACGAACCTGCACAGACTAGATCTTAAATTAGTTTGTCTCCCACTAGCCTCCTGACGTAAGCAGGGCTACCCACAGTCTCAATTACTTGTAGGACGCAGGTTTGCATGCCATATTTCATGTAGCGTCTGAGGTACTGTCTTAAATGGTGCCATGTTAAGAAAGTTGGCAGCCATCTCAAGAGTGTAACCCCAGAAGAATGGGGGCAACTATGTAAAACTCATCATGGATAGAACCATGTCCAACAAGGTTCGATTCCTCCTTTCAGCCATGCCATTCAGTATTGGCGTTCCAGGAGGAGTCTATTCAGAGAGAATTTCATTCTCTTTTAAGTAATTGATGAATTCACCACTTAAGTACTCTCCACCTCGGTCCGACTAAAGGGTTTTAATTTTACGGCCTAGCCTTGCACGCCATAACTGTGCGTTCTCATGATTATCTGATTTTCTTTTGTGTTGGGCAGTCATAATCCAATTTGACTATTGAATAATATAAAAACCATTGACTAATGTAGCAAGCAGATGAGAGTTATTATTAATCATCAAATAAAAATTATTTTTTTATCGATCGTAAATGTATAACCATCATTTCTAAAATAGGAATGAAAATAATATTCTTGATCATGCTCGGTACATAATAACAGTCTTTTAACTTTATCCAAATATGATCACTAATAACTAAGCTGAGAGATCCCACGACTTCCGCAGCAACGGTTTTCCCATGGCCCAGCTTTAGAATCATCTCGTCCTTACTTAAGTCTTCTGCTTCTTTCCAGCACCTGTAACTTATTGCAAATGTGAGCTCCACAGCAGGTATCCAATACCAAGAAGCAACATTAGTTTCATATTCACTTCAATAACAAACATACGTGAGTTGGAGAGGAGTTATGGGCACTCCCTCTTCCAATGCCCCATTCCATGGCAATGCATGCAGACATCATTTGCCCGCGACCGGTAAGAACCTCAACCTTCTCTTTTCCTTTGCCCAGGGCACACTCGACGCTAGACTTGGCTACAATAACCTTTTTCTTACCCTTCTTCCTCTTCCAGCGTCCGACCCTCTTGCCTTTTATCTTGGAGGTTGAAGTCTCCTGCAATACTACAGACGCAGACTTATGGGTCGTTGCCTCGTATTGAACCAGCATATTGATTAACTAATGAATAGACTTCTTAAATTCATTCATGTTGTAGTTAATAATAACGAGTCGTAGAATGGAGGTAGTGACTAAAGGATCAGATTAATGTATGTGTCATTGCCAAGCCCAGCTTGGAGGTCTTCAAAGCATCTCCACTAGGGATAGCATCTTGACCCCATGACGTTGTACAGACGACCCTTCGGCCATCTTGGTCCCGAAGAATGCTTTTGTCGCTGCATATCTAATATGCCGATCAGGAACCGCATAAACCTCTTTCATGCGGAGCATTATCGAGGGAACGTATTCAACCTGTCATATTCGTTTTGGATGTTGTTAGTCATCGAAGCCAATATGATATGCAGACCTTGCCGTTGTCCTCAAAAATTTTTTTGAACGTGGTACGTTCTACAGGCGAGGACCCCTCAGGCAAGGCCGTGCGGAGCGGCTTGTCCAAGACATATCCCTGGTTCTCAAAATTTAGAACAATCCTCAAATTCCGTAGCCAGTCGTTATAGTTCGTGCCTTTGAGTTTGTTAGTCTCCATTATCAGGGTTAAGAGGTTCTTAGACATTTTCAAGGAATTAGAAAAAAAAAAAAATCAGCAAATGATCGTAATATTATGAATAAGCTTAAAGACTTGGTTTTTTTGTCTTTAACTCTCCCACTATTTATACGAAAGCCTAACACTCTAATGTTAGGTTTTGGGAATAGTATTTCCTACTGGGCTTGGGATCCACAAGTGCATTTATTATGTTCCGCTTTTACGATTCACATAATAAAAGCCTTATGGGAGGTATCCTATACCATTCTCATTCTACGAGATTTTCAAGATCTTTTACCTCACCTCTTCGCATGATCCTGAGGAATCCAAGCGAATCATGTTACTCGGTGTTAGGCCTGACCTATCAATCGAATTGCATTTCAATTGTCGCCCCCCACGACTCGCGAGACAGGAAAACGGTGAACATACTTCTTTGTTCACAACAATGGTACAACTTTCCTCTATTCAAAATGTGGCACGACTCGTGAGACCATAATTGGGTAGCGGTAGCTTTCTCACCATGTTGCAGTGGATGGAAGGCTTGGACGGATCAAAACTATTTTGATCCAAGTCAATTATGGGCCTAATGTTTAACCTGGTCCAACCAAGTAAGAGTTTTATTGACAGAGACCTCATCACAAATAGATATTGCATGCATAAGTATCAATTATTAAATCATTAATAAAACGCATGGCGTGTAATAAAGGACCTAGCACACTGTTGTTGGATGATCATGAGCCCAACTTATGCGATCCATTGAGCCCGCAGTGAGTCTTAGGACTGCCTAAGGTGGCCCTATACTATTGCAATTGTGATTTACCCATTAACATATAAATGGACCTTCAAGCTCCTCCCTTCTTCATGGGTCTTCATCTCCGTGAGACAACTCTTACATGAAATGTAAAACCTTACTAGAAAATCCTAATCTACTCTCATTACAATTGAAATAGAAACCCCGATCAATAGTTGGTGTGAGTACATAGTGAGGGAGAAAGCAAGCCTTATTATTACAAGGCAAAAAAGAGAGAAGAGGAGAGAATAATTTAAACCATAAAGGCACACAGGCCTACCAAGCAGAATAAACTAACATACATTGGGTCTACAGTTTCGTGACCATCCATCCATAAATAGCTAGCATTATTCCAAACAATCACGCTAAGGAATAAAAACATATATCCCATGTATATAATGCAATATCCAATATTGTAATAAATAATTATGTGCAGAAAACACAAGTCTAAATTTGCAATTTAAGAGGATGATCGTGCATCATGCATCCAATGCACAATAATAGAACATATCAATTAAAGCCCCCTTTTAATTTTAGAAAAAATTCAATTTTATCAAAAATTAAATTAGCAATAATTGATAATTTTTAAAAAAAGTGTAGAAACCAGAAAATTCGATTTTCTAGAAGAAATGGCAAAAAATGGCCTAGCCATTGGCCGTCGGTCACGGCAGCAGGCCCACTGCCCGCACTACCGGCCGCATGCGCCATGAACTGCCTGCCCGCACGCGCCATGAACTGCTTGCCCGCATGCGCATAGTGTGCACACCGGCCAGGCAATGCTTGGGCTGTTGCCCGGGCGCGCATGCCCTGCACTTCCCGTCGGCAGTGCACTACTACAGTGCTGAAATATTTTTTCTATTCTACACAATAAACTAATAATAAAAATAAGTATTTTTTAGAAAATCCAATTTTTCAAAAAATACCTAAATCATCCAAAAATCACAAATAAAAACATGCAATTTCTACTAATTATCCAAACAATAAGAAATAATTAAACATGCTTCCAAAGCAATGAAAAATACATAAACATGCTTATACACATAACCATAGCCCCACATCGAATCAGACTTTAATACCAGTTGAATGGAGCTCGTGGATTGGCCCGAGAATAGGCTAGCGGAAGAGGTGATATAAAATAAACGTAATTAAAATAATATGATGATTAGAACCATGGATCCAAGGGGTGTACCCCTTGGAATTTTCGGGTGTTCGATTTAGTTAATGAAATATTCATTTAAAATTTTTAGGCTATGGTGAAAATATAAGAACGAAGAGTGCAAAATAGAAAAGAAAATGAAAGTTTACCTTCAAAGCTTTCATTCCTTGCCTTTTGTTCATGCTAGACCCCGATGTAGAACTCCTCCAAAGTGTGTTAGGAGTTGGGAGTTCTTGATTCTCCTTGCTAGAAGACAACGAAAAAAAAAACACACCAAGTGTGTTGGAGAGAGGGGGCGGCCGGCTAGGGTTTTAGGAAGGGAGATGATTTTTTTTTTTTTATGTTATGATTAATTATTCTAAATAATTAACCCTAACATATATATATATATATATATATATATATATATATAAACCTTGTATGGAACCATTAAAATATATCTATGTTCATTTTAATGTCCACAAGGTAATATATTCTTTATTCCAAATAAAGAATAACTAACAAGACACTTTCCAAAAGTGAAAATTGCTAATCAATTATTTCTTTCCTTGAATTTTTCAAGTGTGCTTTAATTTGGGGTGATGGCCAAGTTTTATGAATAAAAATACTAGGCCCACTTGATTTTGATTAAATCCAATTTGACCGAGTTTGGTGCCTAGGGTGCGCCAAACTTGGTCATAAGGTGGCTTAGAGGTGATTTTTAGGTGTAGGAGTCTTCAGGACTCCTTGCTTTACTATGACTAGGTCATATTTGCTGCTGCAAACACTCCCACGTTTTGCCACTCTTTGCCCTCTCTAAAACTCTCAAGATTTTAGAGATCGAAAGAGAATTCAAGAATCAAACCTTAATCAGTAATGTTTTTGGTTCTTGTGCTTCTGTGGTGTTTTTTGCTTGCATGAAATCACCATATTCTTTTAATGGTGGTGTGTTAATCTTTAGAGGATCTTCAGATCAAGTTCTTGGACCGAGAGGACGAACGAAATTAATGCTTGAAGCCGAATGAAAAAACAAGCAGCGTAAATTCCTATTTAGAATTTTTGTCCTTTCTTGTTTTCTCATAATTAATGGCCTGTGTATGTTTTATTTAACACAAAACGCTCGAAAAAGATCAAGGGTACACTCCTTGATTGGGAATTTATTCACTTTATTGCTCGTTTTCTTGATATTTTACTTTTTCGTGTTTTTCCACGCTTCCCGAGCGGATCCACTTCCTTCACCCAGTGCATACCAGTACAGTTCTCCTCAGGAGCAGCAAGAGTTTGCTCCTCCAACAAAGGGGGAGTGGTGATGGCCTCAAAGTACTCCTGCACCCTCTCCTTGCCAAGTGAAGTCCAATTATAATACTCCGGCATAAAATATTTCATATGCAAGTCAAAATTTACCTCGTTCGAGGTTTTGAAAACTTCTTTTTTGACTTTCGACAAGGACACTTAAGTTTCTCACCTTCCATATATGCATGTTGAGACTTGGCCCATTGTATAAATGTAGTAACATATCGTCAAACTCCGGAGTAAGACCTACCCTCTTTGGCAGGTTATTCTCATACATCCATCTCCACAACTGTCTGAACATGATGTGTCCTACACACGTATATATATAATCAACTGACAAATAAAGGGTTAAAGTTGTTACCTGATCAAAATAAACTTCAAATATCAACTAAAATTCAAGAGAAATTAACAAAAAAGAGTAAAAGTATTAGTGGGATGGTGAGAGATCAAGAAAATTTGAGAGAGATTGAGGAAATAGAGAGAATATAAGAAGAATGGACGAAGATAGTGAGATCAAATGAAAAAAAGAAATATATATATATAAGGAGCTTTGGAACGGTCTTTGTACGGTTATTGGAACATATATATAGCCATTGAAAAATAATCGTTAACTTTTATCTGTAACGGACGTAGAAACACAAATAGGAATGATTTTTTATCCGTTAAATTATAGTCGTTGTACTTTATTTGGAACGATCGTCGTAACATAATATTAATAATTCATTCAAACCGTTCTTACTAGTAGCTCATTTAGTCACGATCATTGTAACACATCCCGTCTTCAATAAAACTCATACTTAGGAATAGTTTTTGGCATATTAGACCATTTGATTACTCAAACCATTTCGAATTGTACCTCATTTTCAAATACATTTACCAACTGTCATTTTTTGAACAACAATTGTCTCACATATAGGAACGGTCAATACAAGACCGTCCCTAATTTCGGCATTGTGTTCCAAATAGAGTTTCAATGATTTACTGTTACAACTTTGGCCCGATCTTAGGAACATAAATTGTAACTGTTATTTGGAACACCGTTGGGAACGGTGTGGCCATGCCAAAAAAAGTGAGGATCATGACGTCATCGACCACATTCTATTCCTCATGGGTGCTAATACCCGTTCCAATGTGGAATGAGCTTTGGATCGATCGTTCGAACCGTGCCAAATCTCCCTTTTTTTTGTAGTATTGGGTTTTTATTTAATTAAATTAAATAATGAGCCTAACAGAATAAGTTATAGGCCCAATTTAATTTGTTGGATAAGTTAATTGAGCCCGATCCAAGTGTATGCAAACCCTAGCCCATGTTGACCCTTTCTAGATCAACTTACTTGTATGGAGAAGAAAACATTGGCCCCTAAGGCTAATTAAAGTGTTGATTTTTTAGTTTGAGCGAGATGAGAGAGTTTACGTGAAGTTGGTGGAGATAGAGAAGTGATCTAGTTGACTAGCCATTTCCTTATATGCTCCCAACTTCATTCCAACTCTTCAACAACTCACTACAAACAATCGTTGCTGATTTTTCTCTCCCAAGAGTGATGAAAATTCATGCTCCATCATCTCCATCTCTCATGTTCTTCTTGATTTAGAACCAAGGCAGGAACAAGGTAGATAAAAAAATACACTAGCAATAGTGTAGCTTTTTTATCCCTCATTTCGGATTTATTTCTTTCTAGCACAAGAACAATTTTCACATTCCCAGTGTGGTGTGTACGATATTAGAGGGCTCCTACATTTCTAGCATGGACATACTGAAATGAGCAAGCGGATCGTCCCAGGAATGCACTAGTAGAAGCGAGATGCGTAAATAATAAAATAGTGTAAAAATTAAATATAAACCGTTAAAACCAAGGGGTGAACCCTTGGTGGTCCCGAGCGTTCGATGTGGTATGAAAATAAACAACAATAAAATTAATTCATACGAGACTATGATTGAGCAAAGAAAAGGAAAAACATGAATTAAAACATAAATGAAAGTACCTTTTGCAATTTCAAGCTTCCAAATGGCTGCTCGTACTTAATTCTTTCGCTCGGACTTCCAACATAGGAATCTTCCAAAAGTTATCCACACCATACCGAAACAAAGGAGGCCTTGACCCCTTTGCTAGAAGGAATCAAAGTCAAAACTCACCTAGTGACAGATGAGAGGGGGCGGGGGTGTGCTTTATGAGAGGGAGACAATTTATGTTATGTATTATATAATAATTATTTTTTAAATAATTATGCACTACATATATATACCTTGTATAGATAAATCACAATGCATCTAGACACATTCTTTTATCTATAAGGTAACATTTCTATTTCCAAATAGAGGATTTTAATTATGACCAAAATTGCCTTACCAAAAATACAATTTCTTGGTCAACTATCCTTCCATCAAATTGCTTGTGGGTTCAATTGATTTATAAAATAAATTCAAGGCCTAATGAATTTTAATTAAATCCAATTTAATAAAATCCAATTAATTAAACCCAATAGGTATTTAATCCAATTAAATACTCAAACCCAAAATGTCTATTATTAATTAAAAAATCAAATTTCTTAAATAATAAAGACAAGCCTAATCTTGGGATACCCATCCAATGGACCCCCATGTCTGAGTAATCAAATTAATTGCACATTATGGAATTAATTCCTCGTTCTTTCTTAATGATTTGTGTGACTCTTTAAGTTCATCTTTCAGCTAGACTTGGGCTAGTTTACAACATTACCGATTAATTAAATATAATTTATTTAATCGTTCTTCTCTAGCAACTGTCCAAGATAATAAAGGCTAGATGAATGTCCGTGTGAACATTTCAGCTCCCGAGTCCATATGGGTACAGTCCTTCTATCTAAAGTCTTCCGGTCTTAGTCTAGGGCATGTAATTTGGTGTCGATTTCCATCTTGGAATAGGCATCTATGCTTAATACTTGAGATCACGTTACGCTAAGTTGCTCGACATAGGAACCTCTTTTTTTTATTCGATCAATCACTGTGGTCACAAATTCATAAGGTATGAACACATCTCCAAGTTCATAGGGAATACCTCTGTCATATACTTATAGGGGATGGATCCTCTTCTTGAAACTCATAGTCCTTATTACATACTTCGACTGCACTGAACAAGGCTTACGATGATCATTTTTGTGACAAAATCACCTCTTGCACAAATCAAAGATACATTCATCATATGCACATGAGTGTTGTGCTTCCTCATGTTTGAGGAGTACTCCTGTACTATCGGAGTCGGGTACTCAAGTCATACCGCCAAGCCTCCAAGGTTTCCATATGACAAACCCTGTGAGTCAGTTCAATCAGTTGACCACCTTGTCGACTAACCCACTGAAATTTCATAGACATCCAGTATCTATCATTGATGAAATACGACACTCACCAATGAATGCAATATTCAATGGTAGTCTCAATAGGATTCTCAATGCTTCTAGTCTCGAGGTTCTCGACTTGGAACGTTTCAGACCAACCATCAGAAGTTGGTTTCATAGCCGTTATCCAATGCGTAGCCCAACTACATGGGTTATCTAATTGGTCTGTGAGCATCTGTTGTGACGTCAAAGTAGTGCTTTGATGTAATTGGTAAGCAAAACAAACATATGTACCAAAGACGAATTCTTACCATATTTGTCGAGATAATGTTACATAAATAAAGATCGCTTGAATAGTTCCCAAAACCACCAAATTAAGGTTTTTTGGTCACCTATTCCAACAATCTCCCACTTGACCTAAAAGTCAATTAACCATGTTCTTAGACTAACCTGATCATGAGCAACCTGCGATAATGGCTAGGTAATATGGGTCTACCCTAAGTTCTGTCGATGTTCTGCGATCCAACCGCACGTCACATCTTCCTATCATCGCTCCAAGAAGATAATGGTGTCGAAGAAGTTTTCTTGAATATGTGATGAGATCTCGGGCCCCTTTTAGCTTGTGCCATAGCCTAGTTGTCATTTAAGGTGACTACTAACAAGGCCATGCTAGGTAGCGCACCCAATAATTGGGTGCAGTTTATCAATCCTAACTACTTTCCAAACAACTTCTAAAGTTGCGACACATTCAACTTTCATGTTGAAACTCCTTGTGATATTCCACTTAGAGCCTTTCCGAGTTACCACATCATCATAAAACTTGAATGTATGCTCTTTTTGAGACTAAGCATTAGTCATATGACACTGGAAGCTATTATCACTTATAGCTTTTCTGAATCAACTCTCCATTAATGTGTGTCAAAAGCTCTTCTTTGAAGATAGCTCTTCACCAGTTGTCTACTGCCTCGACGGTGCACACTCGTCCTGCGTTGCTTACAACAGAGACGTAGGGGACATCCAACATCCAAGCTCCTCATCAGTCTACCACAACTGAATCTTGGACAACTTATCCCTAGATAGGAATCCAATTCGTATATGGAGAGTTATATGAATAATATTTGTGTTTTAGTATTCCGCAACATCTTTCTATCATTCCAAATGATTAAGTGTTAGAATAGCTGACCTGAAAGCCAATAAGATTGGCATACATGTAATCCATTCTAACAATATCTCGTTTCTATGTAATATTATTTAGTGAATAAAATGAGTATTCACTATTGGCATTTCCTTTGTTGTGCTCATCATGTATGTCTGCATTTTCTTTAAACATCATAATAAAGCCCACAGACTACTTTGACAACCGTGCAATAGTGGATCGTGCATTTGATAGGGATTGGATTTGAAATATTCCAAGTTGAGGACTTCGAGAATGGGCATCAAGTGTCCTATGAAGACTTTCACTAAGAGTCGCATTCATTGGATGAGTGTCGCGTTTCATCAGCGACAGACGTGGAACCTTTATGGGATCTTAGTAGGTCGAATGGCTAGGTATCGAATCAATTGAGCTGACTCGGAGGGATCATCACATGGAAGTCTTGGAGGCTTGGTCGGTATGACTTGAATCCTCAGCTCCAATAGTACAGAAGTAGTCCCAAGACTTCAGGAATCACGGCAATCACGTGTACACGATGGTTGTATCTTAGATCTGTGTGAGAGGTGATTGTGTTACAGATATGTTCATCATAAGCCTTGTCCAGTGCAGTCGGAGTATTTAGCGAGGACAGTAAGTTTCAAGAAGAGGATATGTCCTCTGTCAAAACGTAACAAAAGTATTTCCTATGCACTTGGAGATACATTCATGCTCTATGAAGCTGTGGCCACAGTCATTGGTCGAATAGGAAAAAGAGGTTCCTATGTCAAGCAATTTGGCGTAACATGATCTCAAGTATTAAGCATACACGCCTAGTCCAAGATGAAAACCAACACCAAATTCCATGCCCTAGACTAAGATCGGGAGACGATTGACAGAAGGACTATACCTGTATGGACTCGAGAGCCTAAAAGTTCACACGGACATTCACCTAGTCTCTAATACCATGGACCGTTGCTAAATAGCTACCCATGATAATTGGTTTTCTTGATCAAGGTTTGATCAAGAATTATTAATTAAATTGGATTTAATTAATAATAGCGTTGGACACTAACCCAAGTCTAGCTGAAAGATGAATCTAAAGAGTCACACACAAATCACCAGAAGGAAAGAGGAATTAATTCTGCAAGTAATTGGATTACTTTCAAGATGAGAGCCATTGGATGGAAGGCCCAAGAATCAATTAATGGGATTAATTTATATATTGGGTTTGTCCTTATTATTTAATAAGTTGGACTTATTAATTAATAAAAAATAATTTTGGGCCTAAGTATTTAATTGGATTAAATGTATGTTGGGCTTAATTAGGTGGATTTAATTAAAATAAATTGGACCTTGAATTTTTTGTTACATAAAAAATTAGCCACTTCACCCGTTTAATTAAGCAAATTTAAAAATTTTGGGAAAGAAAATAATTGACTAGCTATGCTCACTTTTGCAAAGTGCTATGTTAGTCATTCTTTATTTGGAATACAAAATATATTACCTTATGAATGATAGAATGAACCTAGATACATTCTAGTGCATCCATACAAGGTATATATACATTTTAATTAATTATTTGAAATAATTAATTATTACACAAGACACAATAACCTGCTCTCCTAGACCTACACTCGGCCGCCCCCTCTCTCTCTAGCACACTTGTGTTCTTCTTCCTTTGTTCTCTTCTAGAAAGGAGGATCTAAGAATTCTAACTCCGGTGTGGTATGGACAAATTAGAGGGCTTGTATATTGGATCCTCAGGTGGCCGAGACAAACGAAGAGGAGTTTCAAAATGTTGAAAAATCGAAAGAAGTAAGTTCGATTTACATTTATCGTTCTTCACATTTTCTTCAAGTTTCCACCATAGCCTCATGAGGAATGGTCCTGCTTACAATTCCAAGGCTACATCCCTTGGAATTATGGTTTTACGTTTAATTTTTTAATTATTATTTTACCGCTTCCGTTTGCACATTCCTGGGTCGATTCACTCGCTTCTTTCATTAAGATGTTTTAACACCTAAAACACTAGGAACACAATTTAGTTCCCACTGACCTTCCACCTTATTCTTGACCAAGTCATGTACCCCATTATCTTGTCAAAATAAGTATTCTAGATATAGGACGTTCAAATATAGGTTGAACTCCATAGCGGATCTTATGGCTGTAAGCCATTTATCCTGATCGATGTCCTACATCACTTTTTCTTATCCAGTTAGACTTGAAAACCCGTACCTTTCAAGTAACTGACATTTCTGATCGTCTCCTTTGGAGAACTGGAATATAATGAGTGAAAATTTTGATTACTAATGATGTTTGTATCTCCAAGTCTAATTTGCCTCGCACTAATCCCTTGACGTATGCAGGATCATTCCTCATTCTCAAGAACTTTTATACGATACAGGCTTGCCAATGAATATCAAATATGGTGTCTGGATCATGACTTCAAAATGTCACACTTTTCAACTTGGTAATTTTTGAAAGTCCATATCCAGATGGGCTAGGTAATTTAGTGAAACGCCGATTGAAACATGTCCAATCAAGGTTCAATTTCTTTCTCACTAAAGACAGTTCAACATCGTCTCTTCCAAGAAGAAGTCCACTGGATGAGAATTCCATTCTCGTTAAGATACTTCAAGAACTTCCACTAAATACATGTCACTACGATCCAATTGAAGGGCTTGACTCCGCAACCAGTTTGGTTCTCCACTTCAAATCTAATTCTCCGAACTTTTTCAAAAGTCCTTAGACTTGTGAACCCTCTATTGGTCTTGTGTATTTAGCAACCTACAGATGACTATTTGGATCCAATCCAACAGATCTCTTAACAAGCATACTTTGTCCCCTAAAGTACTTTCACGGCTTTCTTCCTTCTCAGGAAGAATTCATAAGTTAGTAAACTCAAATTGTCTATTGCTAGACTTTTTGAATCTACCAACCTACTTATCCTAACTAGAGGAATATGGCCTAGTTTATACATGTCATTTTCTCTAAGTTTTGTTCTTGACTATCCATTAAGCCATTTGTTTTGAGGGTATATAATTCAATTATGACATGGAGTATGACAATTTATAACTCAGCAGACTCATTGTTAAGAATCTTTTATTGATCAAGTTTGTAATCCAACTTGTCCAACAATTGACTAACAAAACTATATCATGCTAGATTACGTAATTGTATACTATCCTAACATGAATACTAAAGGCCAAGTCAACTTAGCCTTATAGCTTCTGCAGCAATGGCCTAGCTATCGCCTAGCATTAAGACTGTATGTCTCAACCTTCTACTCTTTTTCATTACTGCAAACCATTTGAAGATATGAGCTTCTTAAAGCAGGTTTCCAATACCTATGGGCCCTGTTTACTTGCCCGAATTAGACAGTATAATGATGTTTTCCTTAAGAATCCTCTGTTTACATCCTTCATACAGGCCCTTGAAGGAAGCGGATCGGCCCGGGAAGCGCGGCGGAAGCGCGACTAAACGAAAAATGGTAAAACAAGCGATAATTAACGAAATTAATACCCGATCAAGGGTGTACCCTTGATCTTTCCCGGGCGTTCGGTGTATTAAATATAAAACCATAGGCCAAGAATCACGAGAAAAACAAGGAGCGAAAACCATAAATGGAGTTTTACCTTTGTCGTTTTTCTCGTACGGCTACAAGCGTTGTCTCCTCTCCGTTTTTGTTTCTGGATCCGTCCACGATGAGACCTCGATCTTGAGATCCTCCCAAGAATGACACACCACCACTAAAGGATGTGGAGATTTCGTGCTAGCAAAAACTCCATAGAAGAGATGGAGATCAAAACAATCGCTATGCATTAACGTGTTTTGATCTCGCTTACGTTTTTCCTTTTTGATCTCTAAGACCAAATGAGAAACTGATATGGAGAACATTGGAGAGAGAGAGAGGCACGAAATTTTGTTAGGTTTTGAGGCTAGTATGTGTTGTGTGTGTGGCTAGGGTTTTAGTGAAGGTATATATATGACCTAGTCATACACATACTAGGAGTCCTAACCTAGTTAGGCTCCTAAACAACCGTCCTAACCCTAGCCCCCTTTATGCACGAAATTTGCATCTTAATATCAGCCAAAGACCTTTCAAAATTGTCCTAATGGACTTAGCCAAGGTCTAACCAAGGCCTTGGGCTTGTATTTAATGAACCGGGCTCGATAGGATCAAGCCCGTCTTATGGACTTATATTAAATCTAATTTAATCATAAGCCCAACATTAAACTCCTTATCTTTTAATCTAATTAAAAGATCCAAGCCCATGCTCTCTCTTTCAATTTATAAATCCAATTTATAAATTGGACCAAGCCCAATAAAATTAATCCAATTAATTTTACTAGCTAACTTGAAATTCTAATTAATCCAATTAATTTAATTTCAAGTCATCCATCCAATGGATTGGTATAAATAAATGATCCAATCATTTATTCTCTCCAAAGATTTAATTTAATCCAATTAAATTAATCTAACTCTTCTAGAATTAATTCCAAATTAATTCTATCCTACTATAGTGGTAAGGTGTGACTCTT
>JACGWL010000142.1:0-13271 GCA_034509725.1 Sesamum angolense
CCCATAAGCGGGGCCTTCTTTTCCTTCAGTCTTATCAATCGAGAGAGGAATAACCACGGAAACTGAAGGGAGTTCTTCATCAATAACTAAGGGATCATCTCCTTTCTTGGGGTCCTAAGCTCCTTCCTTCGAGAGGTCCCCCGCTATAGAGTCAATTGCTGCTGCAGGAGGGGGACCCCTCTTCATATCGGTGGCGACTTCCTCCTAGACATGGTCTAAGGTCTCCTCTGCAAAACAAACCCCCAACATCAATACGAATTTCAAATATTTGCAAACAAATAAAGAAATAGGAACAAAACAACCTGAGTTGGGGAAGATCACCGCTTGCAAGAGCTGAAGCAAAAAGTTCGGGAGCATTTCCCATAGCAGCTTCAAGGTCGAGGAAAGAAGTTCCTCTCCATTAGAAGGGTACCCATTCACCATAAATTGTTCTTTGCAAGCTGTAAAGCCATGTTCGAAGTAAGGACGGGCGACTTTATCCAATTCCACTTGATACTTGGAGAACGTCTTGAACGTCTCCAGACGGTTGGCCCAGTATCCCTCCAAATAGCGCTGGTCATCCTCAGTTCGGGAAATCCCAACTCCGCTTTGGCTACAACCTTTCTGAGGGTTCCCTCATGCCCGGTCACCTCTTTCCTCAACTTCTTCAACTCCTTTTCCTGCAGTTGGTTGCGGTTGATGACCTCCCTCTTCTCCTCTTTCCGTTGGCAACATCAGTATTCAAGTGCTCACTTTGTCCTCCAATTTTCGCCGTTGGGATTCGCTAATTCCTGAATGACGAGAAAAAGCTCCTCACATACCGAGATCTCTTGCACATGAGGATGAATTTATGAATATCATAATTAAAGAAGAAATACACCATTTTGAAAAAAATACCTTAAGGAGATAGGAGGAGGCTATCCCCAACTTTCTTGGGACAGGGGTGCCAATAATTGCCTGTTACCCAAAGACACCCCCCGCATAAGCTCGTTTCCCAGAGGGAGGTTGCTCTCTCTTTTCAACTCTTAGATTGAGAGGTATGCAAATAGTTGAAGGGTGCACGAGAATATCTGAGGGGGATCCCCTTTTCATCTTTCAAACAGGAGAAGGGGAGGCCTTGAAGGCAACTTGACGGCGCTTGAAGGAGACGTGCTGTAGGATCCCACTTTTTATTTTTTCAAAGAACCCCCAAGGCCAATACTTGTAAAAGGGGAGATATGCCGTTTTCCCTTGGGTTCCCAGAGGGATGAGTCCCCCTAGGCGAACGGGAAGAAGGAGTCCCCCCGCCACGACTTTCCCTAGCTTGACTATGCAACAGCTTCCCAAACATGACGTTCACTACCAAAAACAAAAATTAGAATAAAAGATTACAATTCAAAATGAGTCAAGCGAGCAGAATTTAATAAAAACAACAAAGTACCAAAGGAGTCCCCCGAAAGTTCCACCTAGGACTTAAGCCAAAATGCCCTACATGACTCTCATCGATCATGGAGCGACAATCATAGGGATCTTCATTCAAGATTTCCAGCAGGGAATACAAGGCAACACCCATTTCCCAACATCCACAGTGGGAGGGATCTCCTCCACCCAACAGCAAGAAAAACTCCAAGGGGATGAACGCAGCACAAAAGAGAAGTTTCTTTTCCATTTCCTGAGGGCATTAGGGGCTGGTAAAAAAGATACTCCAGGGTGAGGGGTAAAGAGGAAAAATCCTATCTCAGCTTGTTTTAAACGAAAGCACAGAGCGAAGCCTCGGTGGTTACCGGGAAGCCATGAAAATAAAAAATCATAAAAAAAACTGGCTAAAATCCTAAAAGAATTGGGCACGAACTGGTTCAAAGGAACCTAGAAAAAGCGACAACATTAGTTTAAAAAATGAATATAGGGAAACGCAGCCCCAACTTCATCTGAGAGAGAAAGAAAGCCAAACAATTGTCCAGAGGGGTTTTAGGACGACTGGAGGAAGTAGGAGTATAAATAACAAAAGAAGGGGGGGGGGGCATAAAATTCAGAAATCAGGCGGTTACTATTGGGTTTTCTCAAAATAGAGGACCCCCAGTTCACAGATGAATGGGGGACCTCCTCTCCCCCTCATCAGGAGAGGATCTTTCCCCCTCGTCTCACCCCACTTCACTCTCCTCACAAGTATCGCCTATCTCCACCATCTCATCCCTCTCACCCATCTTTGCTCCCTAATACCCCACATCTTCCTCGTCTAATAGTCGACACGTGGCGGCCGCCGCCTGCCTTATACTTCATCTCTGATCCCCGTGGGAGAGAATGGGATCAGAACCCATCCTCCGGGAAGTAGTCTCCAAAGGATCTTGGTCTGGAATCACTTCTTTAATAAAACGGATGGATTCATCCGATGAAGTTATGGAGGAGGGCATGACGAAGAAAAGAGAAAGGAAAAAGTTCTCAGAAAGAACAGAGAAGGAGCAAGAATACTTACAATGATAAAGACGCAGCTTTCAGTCCTTCAAGAAATCAGGAAAAGAAAAATGGGGATGAGAAGTTATTTGATTAAAGACATGGGAGAGGTTGTGGCCCACGTTCGCCCACATACCCAAATTATGGTTACATGCCACATCACACGAAGAGGAGGAAGAAAGGAGGACTGTTACCATAAGTTACCCTAGTACCGGCAATCATGATGCCTAAACGTAGACCTAGCCATCATCTCACTAACAAAGCAGTCAGGCGCGAAGCCCAGATTTTTTAAAAAGAGGAAAAGACAACGGCGGAAAAAAAAAACATAGTAGGAGAAGACGGACGCCCTGAACCCCAACATTAGGGGACTCCTACTCTAAAAAGGAGATAGAGACGCTCCTCCTCCTTAAAGTGGAAGCGATTGAATGATATATATGATCCAAGGAGTTTAGGCCCAGTATATATTTTAGACAGGCCCACGACTTTAGGAGGGAGAGATCGAAGATTCCCCCTACTAGCCCAACAACACGTATGAAGAAGAATGCCCAACTGCCCGCCAGCCCACTGCAGGTCGTCCACGTAAAGTGTCCACCTAAGCCGCTACCTAGGATCACTCATTCTGCCTGGAAGACACGGGTTAGGGAGGCCCTGTCAGCACCTCAGACTCCTAGGCAAAGAAGAACTCCTATTACATCAAGGAGTGTCTAGAGAGCCCTCGAAGATAAGGACTTCCTTTTCCAGCGGAAACTTGCATTACAAGCATATCTACAAAAGATCAAGGGATAAGATCATACAAGCATCTTATCTTAACCACTCCTCACCCCGAAATCCTGGGACCGTGCAGACCCCTCCCCGAGGGGGACACCCCCTCTACATATATAGGTTTTGTCCCAGAGAGGGGGACTCTTTTCTCTCCAAATTTTCTGCTCTCATAATTGTTATCCTGCATTTTCTTTGCATTCTAAATACGATTTATCTCATGAAATTAATTATCTTATCACGAGTCTTCATCTCGATTCAATTTCTTTCAATTATTTTTCTCTTAAATCGGTAATAACTTGAGCATTGGAGTGCTAACCCATTGTTTTGAAGACTCCGCCTCCTAAGCTCTTCTCTCTCGTGGCCCCGGTCTGGATCACAAGTTCGAGCTCATTGGACCCGTGCTACTTTCGCACGCATCAAATTTGATAATAATATAAGAATCACAATAGATAAAATATAATGATGTATTATTAATATTATTACAATTAGGTAAAGCTCTATAAGTAACAAAATGTAATAAGTTCTAGAATAATTAAATTAAATATACAATTGAGATATAATACAATAAAAAAATTAAGAACATTTTCACTATCAAGTTCTAATTGTATGATATACGATAAATCAAAGTAATTATGCAGTAAAAATAAAATAATTTAATGTTAGCAAATAAGACAGGGCAGGAACCGACAGAATAGAAGAGAGGTGGGGCGGGAATGGTGGGGCAAATGGCGGCAGAAAATTGAAAAAGAGGACAGAGAAAAATTTTAATGGACTTAAAATTGATTTTCTATATAAAAGACATAAACATATTTTTTTTATTTGCATACAATCCAAATATAAATTTTACAAAAATGGGTTTTGCAACGTGAATATTTGATAATATATAAACTTGAGGCTTCTATAATTTAAAGATAAATTTTTTGTAAAAATTAATTAATTTATTAAGTTATTAAATTTTTATAATTTAAACAATTACTTATATATTTAACTATTTAATTTGATTTTTGACAATTTTTATTAGATATAAATAAAAATCAAAACAATGAGTGCAATTTAAAATTGCTGTTTGAAGGATAAATAAGAAAAAAATCGACTCAGTTCTAATTTGGGTAAATTGCATAACACCCCCCTATATTTTAGAAAAATAGCGTAAAACCTCATGTGTTATGTTTATAGGCGAAAACACCCCTGTGTTATTAAGCAGCAAAATCCTCCTCTCCGTTAGAAATTAACGGAGAGTGCATTTCACTCGCCTAAATGAGAGTGGGTTTCCTTTTCAACACTTTTTAACATTATTTTATATTTACAAATGTCTATTTTACACCTTTGTTTGATATATAAAAAAAAATCACTATTTTAGTTTAAATATATTTTAATAAATTGTATATTACTGATTTATTTATTTAGTATTTAGTTTGATGTATTTAATAAATTTTATTTATTTATAAAATATATTAATTAAATTTTAAAATACTAAAATATATCATTTTTAATTAAATTTTAATTAAGAAATCATAATACAAAGTTTAATATACTAAAATTAACTTTTCAAGTTTAAATCTTTATATGAATATAAATAAAAGTCAATTTAGAACAAATATATTAATAACAATATTAAATTACTATTTAATTTAAATATATGTTATTAAATTATAATATTTATAAATAATATTTAATTACAATTATCATATTTAAAAAAAAATTTAATAGTTATTTTATTATTTTTAAATTTTGAAAAATTAAATTATTTTTAATTATTTTTCAAAAAATAAAAATTTCAAATTTAGATTGTTTAAGATTGTATATATTTATAAATAAAATTTATATAAATTAAAAAATAAAAAGGAGAAACCTTACGGCTAACGAGGGCCTCCCCCCACCTCCTCGCCAACAATCTGAGCGACGGGAGTCGCCAAGACGACCTCCGTCGCCCAGATCGACGGGCGACGGATCTGGGCGACGCCTCGTCGTCGCCTGTTTTTCTTGCAGAAGGGCGACGGCGAGGTCGGCTGGGCAACCGCCGCCGTTTAGTATATCTATATATATAAATATATATATTATGTATAATATATCTATATAATATATATAGATATATATAAATGTGTATATATATACATAATTATATATATAGTATAAAATATATATTTAAATAAACTAAAATTTGAACAGTCCATTTTTATCTATTGAAGATCAATGACTATCATTACAAGGGTATAACATTTAATTTTTTAAAAAAATTAACGCTATTGATACTAATTAACGGAGGGAGAGAGTATGTATTATTTTTAAAAACACATGGAATTTTTTTACCTATAAATTAACACAGGGAATTTTTAGCTAAAAAATTAAAACACAGGGGATTTATGCAATTTACAATTTTGGTGGTTATAAATTTTTTTGATCACCCCTCATTTTATTCTCAACATCTCAACACAGAAACCCTAATCAAGAAGAACATTCCCTTCACAATTTACCGTTGGGAATTTTCAGAAAAAGAAAAGAAAAAAAAACAGAAAGTTACCGTTGTGAATTCCCCGCTCCCGGCGCCGGCATATTAGCCCACTACACAAATAGTAGAAAAGATTAACATTCCATGAACAGATTTTGAAAAATCAAAATTGTGCAGAAAAAAAGTGAAAGCGCGCCCACATTGACATGCCCTTCTTCTTTAACAGCGGCGCGGGCCGCATCGTCTCAGGCGCTCGCCGGCCTCCGTCTCCTCTTTCTTAAGGTATTTCTTGAGAGTCTGATGTCAACTCAAAGCAAATGATTTTTTTTAAGTTTCTGGAATTGTGGGTTCTTGCATTCTGAAATTAATAGTATCTTGGTTGAAGGAAGTTTGTCTTCCCAACGGAAGATTTAATATGAGTTCTTTTCAAGATCACTGAATTCTTGAATCACACGGGCTTACTCTTTTTTTTTTTTTTTTTATTTGAAGGTCTCGGTTTGTTATTTCAAGGTTCTTGAATTTCAATTACTACATGGGTTCAATTGTATGTCTTGGATTACTCTACTGTTGTCTGCGGACAAGTGCGCGGGGCTTACATACAGGGATGCCGGTGTAGACATATTCATACGCGTTCTTTCGCTCTCGTGAACTCAGCATTCGAGTGCATGTTTTCTTGATTCATTCACTCTTCGATCTTACACTCGGATCTCTTGGGTTTCCCGAATTGCAGAACTTACTGTAAAAGATGGTGAGTCGTTTTGCTTCTGTGTTTGTAGGAATGTGATTTGGAGTTAATTTCGTTTTTGGATAGTTTTGTTTGATATTTGGTAGGAGGTTCAGCATTTTGATTGCTTTGGATTTCACTGTTGCATTCGATATTTGTTTGGATTGAGTAAGGGTTGATTGAGATCTGAAGCTATTGTTATTGTTTACCGACTCAATTTTTTCGTTGTGTGTTTATGGTGTTGAATTCTTCTGCTGTTGTGTTGCAGCCGCTCAGACTGGAAATCAAGGTACTGAAATTGTTTAAATTGAACAATTCGTATTGACGTGTGAGTGAGTTTTGCTGGACCCTAACCTTTGGATGTATTGCATCAGAGGAAACTTGCCAACAGATTAGAAAGAGTAAAATCTGTGGATCTACATCCAACAATCAATGGTATGTTTTCGATACAATCAATCAATATGCCTTTTTGCATTCTCGTTCGTCAGTAGTTGCATTTTGCATTTTATAATTAACAGCTGGGGAAATGCTCCCTTGTCGATTAAAAAGAACTGCAGAAGATGAAACAATTTGTTTGTGCTTGTTTCTCATACTCAATGGTTTAGATATTTGACAAGTTCTGTTCATATATATTATAAAGTCTCTGAAGCTTTCGCAATCAGGTTATAGAATCCAGTTTAAGAGTTTGATATAATTTTCAGTTTACTTAATCTAAGCTATTTTCTGCTTCTGTTCCTTGTTTGCGTTTTCTTGTATATCTTGAATTTGGCAAGTCTTGGTTATTTGTGGGAGAAGAATTACAGCTTTGAATGCCTTTTCCCCTCGTCTATATTTCTGGAAATCTATTGATTCCATGATACATGTTCTCACATATCTTCTTTCTTAATGCATATATGTGATTAACTGAAATTTGAGCTTGACTTCAAATATCTCAATTTCCTCTTTGGACTGTAATGAAACTTCCTAAGCCAATTGATAATTGCTCAATTGATGGGCCAACAAAATATCATTTCTCAAGTGCATCAAGTATCTGTTCTTATGCCTTTCAATGGAGAATGAAAATGCTGTATCTATGTTGTTTTCTTCCATGTCTTAGTTACTTTTTAATTTTGTCTTGATACAAAGTACAGAGACAAACACTTGGTTGAATAGATGTCATAGTTTCAATAGTGTCAAACAGAATTGCTGTAGCAGGTGATTTAACAGCAGTTCTTTATTTGCAAGTGTTATCTATTGAAAAAAGCACTATACTGTAAATTTGCTGCAGGCAACGCCGTCACTGAAGTCTCCCTGAAACCCATATTTATTTTAGTTGGTGAGCGAGATATCTCTTGCTAGTTGCATTAAAACTGTAGTTATCCGGTAGGTTTTGGGCCCTAACAAATATAGCGATATAAAGGGCGTCGCCTTACCTGATACATCATTCTCCAGTAATACCTGTAGCATGCATTTATTTGATTCTACAAGTGAAGCATATTGGTTAGTATAGGTTTTTTATACTCATTTATTAAAAGATTGAAAGCTAGAGTTTGAATTTGGTTTGCCAGTTAGGTGCAAACTAGATACCTCATATCTTCATATTCTTCTTCAAGTTTCTAACTAAAAGTAACCAATGGACCCTATAAATTTTTCTTTACTGATTTTTCTCCTATATTTTGAAATCAAGAACGGCTGAGACCATTAATTTTACACTTTGTATAATTCGAACCAAAATTTGCTGCTCTGATTTCTTTGGAAAGCCATGTTTTCTCCATTCTAGTTTGAAAAGGATAGGATTATGGATTTTTGGGCTGCTCAAAATGTGAATGATGCAAGTATAGAGTTGAGACCTAAATTGGAGAACAAATATTTCATCTTTTTGTGAATTTATTCTTGGTTCATTTATTATGTTGGGTTTTCTTCATGAGCTTGCTTAAAACTTTTTGTTGTTAATACATTTGACATTTTTGTATGATTTACATAAACCATGTTAGTTCATGTTATTAACATCTTACTTTTGAAGGTGTGTATTACACAATAGTATGTTGGAACATCTATATTATACAATCATGAATTGTTTTATTTGCGAACTTTGGAAATTAAATGCTATGCTAATATTGTGAAACGGTTGTCCAGATGCCAATTCAAAATATTTTTTCAAGATACTTGGTAAAACTTTTGTGAGTGTTATGTATTTTCAAGATTTCATCAATGATTTTTCAAAACCTAACATAATGAACAAACCGAGAATAAATCTACAAAAATATTGGAGTATTATTTCTCGTTTAGGCCTCAACTCCTTGCGCCCGTCATGTTTAAACTGGCCGTGGAATTCATAATCCTATTGCTTTCCACATTAGAATGTTGAGAACATGAAGGCTTAATAGAAGAAATTAGACCGGCTTTTGGGTTTGAAGTATACAAAGAGTAATAAAATGGTCTCAATATTTCTTGATTTTTTAATATCGGAAAAAATTGGTAGAGTTGAAAATGGATGGGGACAAAGGTTGCTTTTTGTTAGAAATGGCAGAGAGGAAGAGATAGATATAGGTTGTCCTATAGTTTATACATGCCATTACTTTGCTCATGTTTTCTTCTTTGTTTTTTCAGTTAAGTTGCCGGTGTAGCAATGCATCAGTTCCCCCATGTCAGCTCGGGTTCAAGCTACGAGCCTCGTGCATTCTGGAGGAAATTAGCAACCGTCAGTGAAGAAGACAAAGTCTTGCCTACTGTAGTTAAGGATCAATCATGTTTGTAGTATATATTTCTGAATTGCTTATGACAAACAAGAAACACCGGATATGATCATGTTTTGAGGAAGCAATATTTGTATATTTCTAGTCCACAAGCACCCATATTTCACACTCCATCCAACGCTTCTCTCACATCCTTAACATTATTATTTATTCTAATCCTTAAAATATTAAAATAATAAGACGTTGATCCCATGTGAAATGACATTCATACTTTTACTTAAATAATCTTTGTAAATAATTTATAAAAATTAGTTATCAAAGAATAATATTCTATCAGAAAAGAAAATTATTTAATAGTTCTAGTACCTCCAAACTACTTCGACAATAATACATACATACAATAAAAAAATTATAATAAAATAATAGTTTGACATGATCAATTTGTTAGAAGATATTTTAAACAATATAGGAATGGAAGACAGTATTTTTAGCAGATGATCAAAACCAGAAAGGGAAACATATAGCAACATATGTCTTCCTTACGTCTCTCACGCATTTCTTACTTTCTAAACACTCTACAATCACGTTATCACGTGTTCATACACTTATATTACTCACCATATATCACATTTATCTACTTTTCTCTTCATATTCTCGAAGATCCAATACTAACTTGGGCGTCGGAGCTAACGCCTTTTTTGCAGGTCCCCCCTTCAAGATTGACATTCACTTCAGCCCAAGCCTTGAACGATTGTCCAAACCCCTTGGACCCGTGCGTTTTTTTAACGCATCAATACTAATTAAGGATTTTTCACTTTAGACTATTTTTTGTAAAAAAAAAATAACTAATAGTAGTATATCAATAAATTTAAAACTATCTATTAATAAGTTTGATATATGTGATCCAAGGGGTTTGGATCCAATATATATTTTAGAGAGGCCCACGACTCTAGGAGGGAGAGGCCCAACAACACGTATGAAAAAGAAGGCTCAATTGCCGCCCAGCCCAGTCTAAGGGCGCGGCCCAGTAGATGTCAGCCCACTGCAGGCCGTCCACGTAAAGCGTCCACCTAAGCCGCCACCTAGGATCACTCATCCTCCCTAAAAGACATGGGTCAGGGAGACCCCCTCAACACCCCAGACTCCTAGGCAAAGAAGAACTCCTATTACACAGGAGTGTCCAAAGAGCCCTAAAAAAACAATGACTCCCTTTTTCCTAGAAGGAACTTGCATTACAAGCATATCTACAAAGGATTAAGGGATAAGATCATACAAGCATCTTATCTTAACCACTCCTATCCACTCACCCGAAATCTTGGGACCGTGCAGACCCTATCCGAGGGGGACACCCCCTCTATATATACAGGTTTTGTATCAGATAGGGGGACTCTCTTCTCTCCTGAATTTTCTGCTCTCATAATTGCTACCATGATAATCTATTTGCACTTTGAATACGATTTATCTCGCAAATTTAATTATCTTATCACGATTCTTCATCTCGATTCAATTTCTTTCAATTATTTTCTCTTTTAATCGGTACTAACTTGAGCGTAAAAATGCTAACCCGTTGTTTTGCAGGTTCCGTCTCCTAAGCTCTTCTCTCTCGTGGCCCCGACCCAGATCACAAGTCCAAGCTCATTGGACCCTTGCTACTTTCGCATGCATCAATTGGTGCCGTCTATGGGAACGCATAATTCAAGATGTGACTTTCAATGGAAGCCCTCAGTAACACCGCGAACAAGCAGAATGCCGTCGATACCTCTGGCAACACCCAAGCTCTGTAGGTGGTTATCGGGATGCCCCTACTGCCATTACTGAGGATCTACTCCTGCCACTTTGGTATCGACACCACCACCTCCTAGGGTTGTAAGCCATACAACTAATCCCCACGCACAGCACCTCCTCGAACACCTCTACGGAGGAACTGTCCCAGCTTAGTTGGGAGCTATCCAGCAGATAGTCTCGATCGGTACTCGGGAACCGGTAGCTGCACTGGGGCTCGTGTAGCTACCCCATCAAACGTGGATGCCCCTGAAGAAGAAGCCGAATGAGACATGCCTGTACCCATGCCCCCAGATTCGAGGAGCACCCGAAGATGAATGACAAGGCATCCCCTTCCGAAGCCGTGATGGAGGATGAGCTTCTGGCAAACTACCGCACCCTGGCCATTGTTGAATATAACGGCACAACGAACCCTCAAGAGCATCTTTCACGCTTAAAAAATGCAGCTCTCTTATATAGGTACATGGACGGGATCAAGTGTCGCGTCTTCGTCACCACATTTGCCAAAGCTGCTAAGCAGTGGTTCAACTAGTGCCTATGGGAGCCATAGGAAGTTTCCAAGAGTTTCGATCTTTGTTCTTATCAATTCACCAGCAATCGAAAACTTAGGAAAATAGAGCTTAGCCTGTTTGTCGTACCCCAGAAGGATAATGAACCTCTGAAGGAATACCTAAAGATTTAACACCACTGCATTGGAGGTGTCTTCTGCTACTAAAGAGGTGAAAGCCAATGCCTTCATACAGGGACTTCTTCAAGTCCTTGGCCAAGAAACCTGTATCAAAGTTTGATGCCCTCTTAGCCAGAACTACCAAGTACATTAACATGGAAGACACCCAAGCCGCTAAGAAGGAGAGCTGTGGAGAGAAAAGAAAAGAGGTGAAGGAGAAAGCCCTCTCCAAAAAGCCCGAATAGAGGTTTGTGACAAGAAGTCCCCTTCCAGAGTGTGAACACAATATACACTCCATTAAGTGTACCTATCTCCCAGACCCTTATGGCTGTCGAAGGAAAATGCCTATTGACTAGACCCAAATCATGGAAGGACGGTCCACACCATCCCAAGTCCGAGAAGTTCTATCATTTTCATAACGATTATGGCCATACTACTAAAGAATGCCGGTACTTAAAAAATGAATTCGAATGGCTTATTCAAAATGGATATTTACAAGAATATGTATGTTGGGAGAAGGCTCGAGGTACGGGACCCTATCAGAAGTGGGAAGACGACAAAGCAAAATAGGCGAAGACCCCCAGTCCAGATTATTTTCTTAAAGAAGGTGCCAAGCATGCTTCAAGCAACATGGCCGAAGCCAATGATCCCCTCATAAAGGAGTCATATGTATGATAGTAGGAGGACCGGTCAGAGGGAACTCCCTTCATGCTCATAAGGCGCAAGTCAGGGAAACACAAGATATATATTTGGAGGAAATACTAGATGTGGATGTGATGGAAGACACCCCTTCATCCAATTCGGACGAACAGAGAAATCAGGACCAAAAACTCCTCGTAATGACGCTCTAGTCATCACCGCCTTACTTGCCAATTATGAATAGCGTGTATTTTCATAGATTCCATAAGCTCGCAGAAATACTCTTCAGAGAAGCTTATGACCAGACGCAGCTAGGGGATACCTCCCTAAAAAAGGTGAATACCTCCTTGTACGGGTTCACCGGAAAAGTAGTCCATCCATGGGGTATGATCTCACTTGATTTGACGTTGGGGACCTAGTCTCCCCGAGAGACATGCATACTAAAGTTCCTAGTAGTAGACGTGTCGTCTGCTTACAATGCCATCTTAGGGAAACCTACCCTCAACACTTTCCAAGCTATAATCTCTACGTTTCATATGAAGATCAAGTTCTCAGTACCTGGAGGCGTGGGAGAAGTTCAAGGAGACCCCCTTTAGTCACAAAGATGTTATATTGAAGCCGTACTTAAATGAAAAAAGAAGTACCGAGGAGACCTACAAGGAGGTCCCTTCCAACAAGCGAGGAAAGGGAGCTCGACAAGAAGAAGAATCCGAGAAAAGGGAGGGGATATCCCCCAAGGTTCAGCCAACGGAATATTTAAGCTATAAAAGAGGTTAATTACCACATGAAATTATCATAAAATGCACTTCTATCAATGGAGCAGAGGCCCGGTATGCCCCCATCGAAAAAGTAGCCTCGCATTAGTAGTTACGGCCAGAAGGTTGCGTCCCTACTTTCTCTCACACCCTTTCGGAGTCAAGACAAATCTACTGTTGAACCAAACGTTGGGGAATCCTGATACTTTTGGGCGTTTGGGAAAATGGGTCGTGGAATTAAGTGAATACGACATATCATACCTAACGCGAACAACAATAAAAGCTCACGCCTTGGCGGACTTCATTTCCGAGATGGTAGGAATATATTTGGGGGACACCCAAAAAGTTGATAAATGGTTACTTCACGTGGATGGGTCGCCTACAATTCAAGGCAGCGGTGCAGGTGTAG
>JACGWL010000143.1:0-15337 GCA_034509725.1 Sesamum angolense
AAAGAAAAAAACAAAACAAAAACAAAATAAGTTGCCTTCGAAATAAAAAGTAGTACCAAATCCAATTAATAAATAATTTACTTTGTCGATGTTGTTGATTCAATAATTTTTATTCTGATTTAATTGAGAAATGAATATTAAGTTTCTAACTTTATTAAGTGCATTTCATAGATACCTTCTTGTTCTTGAATATTCTCGTGACAAACGTTGATTGCTAAGTTTGTAGCAGCTAGAGAACCCGATCCTGGATAACTGCCTACAACTTAAAAACACGATTACATACAGTACTAACAGATGTATATCAGGCAAGATGTTAAAAGAGCGATGAATATTAAAAAATTTTGTTATAAAAAGGGGGATAAGATGGCGGAAATATTAGAAATTAAACACCTAAATTACATAAAGCTGTACGTCTTGTATTCTTGTAGTCACACCAATTTGCTTTCGACTCTGTTCTGAGGCGTAAGTAGTCGAACCAATAACACACGGCTGAACAATCTCTGGCATATATTAAACATATGTATTTTGATTGAGGCGTAAGGTTCAGTTTTAGTATACTGGACTATTATTTCGATGAGACCGATCGTTCTCACTGACCTCTTCAGCGGATCGGGATCCCCTCACACTCCGCCAAAGCTGAGAAAACATCACGATGAACTGAGGTCAAACGTCACAGCTCACTGCTGCCACACCGGCGAGATGTATCACCTGCTTTGGAAGAAGGATTGGGTACTGAGGTCATAATTCAGGGTCATCTGAGCAGCATATCGAATTCCCATGTATTAAGAGAGATCGGGTTTATTTACTCACTGCCTATGCCCAATCTCGAATATGTTGAATAGAAAACTAACAATGTATACATTTCAAAAGGATATACAGACCATCCATATCCCTTCAATATCGCCAATATTAGCTGATTAGACAGCGAGTTTATATCAAGTGGTCTAAATGCCGCTCCACACACAAGTGAGACATCAAAAACTTACTAGATAAAAATAATTAAAGAATAACCGGAATTATCTACGTACGTAACATGACAGTGCCGCAGACCTCCTTCCGACTTACAGACCGCACTGACATTACAACACAAAATTGCTTCTAGCTATTACAAAATACTGAAGCTATATATGTACGCAAATCCGGATTTGAGTCGTTGGAGGAACAATAGTAATCAACATACCAGGCTGGCGAATGCCAACTTGCCGTAAGCTACATATTAGTTATTACGATATATAAGCGAAGGACCGGCACTGTTACGGACTTAAACATCTTACGATGCTACAACCTTCCTAGAACATACATAGAGGTTGTGAAATATACTCGCTAATTAAAGAAGTAAAAACGGGTACAGCTTACATCCTACCAGACCCTGCGCTACCTCAAGGTTTTCGGCATAACTACCAATACGCCCAAATAATGACTACTCATCTAGTCATTATAAAGATTAATGCAAACAATACCGCGCCACTTCAGAAATTGTACTATGACCGTCAATACACAACAATAATCGAGCCGATATACCATAAAACCGACACAAATCATAGTTCGCATACTTTTTAGATAGTCGTACAGCATGACCAACAAAAACATCTGATGCACCTTAAATTTTAATCCTGTATTTACTTTATTTTTAAAAAAATAATCTTTACGGCTCGACTGGCGATAAGGATGTTTTTTTATAATTTTTAATTTTTTTCATCCATCCCATTCAATATTTTTATAAGATTTTAAATTTTTTAAAAAAATAAAAAAAATACTGTAAGGGCAAAGTTGACATTTCTATGCCTCCATCCAAGGATTACATATTTTATCAAACATTAGGGGGTATTTGTAATTTTTCAAACAACGAGGGGGTATTTGTAATTATGCCAAACCTCATGGGAGGTAGATGTAATTTACCCTAGAGAAAATGTAATTCATCTAAATATGATAGGCATTTTACTTGAGCTAAAACTACAAGATTGGCACAACAGTCAACCATGTGGAATACCTGGATTACACAGCAATAATTTGTTTCACAAATTCATGCAGTGAGGCTTCAAATCCTTGGCCTCTGTTGGAAAATTGCAAATCAGTTGGCCTTATGATGTTCTTGAGTAGCTGAAAAAGGCATTTAAGATATGATTTAGACACCAGGAAAATCAGATAAAAACCATGGCCTCGGATGGTAATTGCAAACCTGTTAGGCTTATGATGTTCTGGAGCAGTTGGAAAAAGCATTTAAACATGATTTAGTCACCAGAAAAATAAGGTAAAGACGAAAAAAATAGTTATTGTTAGTTGTAAGAAGAACATACATGTATGTGATTACACAGCAATTGTTAGTTGATAAAGGATGGTAGCAACACTTCACACATTGATCTATGTTATTGGCACAAAATAAATAGAGGATCTATGTGATTGGTTCCTTGAATATGTAAAGTCAATATCACCTTAGTTGTAGAACCATATATGTGTAGTTAAGCTATTTTTTGTCTCCTATGTACAGCGGATTTCCTATATGGCTTAAATATGCACCAGGGATTAGCTTGGATGATGAGCCATTCAAGGTTATTTCTCCCTGACTTGTGCATCTTTTGAAATATGTCTCATTTTAACTAAGGAGCCTGATAAATAGAATTACACCACTAAAGGCGTAAAATTTGTTAATGCTACTGGAAAAGTCTTAATTAAGGGTTGCAAAAACAAAACCTATGAGAATACTTGTGTGTGTGTGACAAAGGGGCAGTGAGAAAGGAAGTGACAGGATTTGAACAATGGCATGGAAGAAAAGTGGAGCATTATATCATGAGTATAACAAACAATGTACAAATACATGAAATGTGGAGAGAATATACAATAGCACGTAATATTGGCATTAATGTCCAATGAACCATGAATGCTAGTCCGTGTGTTGTGGGGGTGTGTGGGTGTGTTTGTGTGTCTGTGTGTGTGTGAGAGAGAGACAGAGAGCAAGAACAAACAACAAGAATTGTTAAATGAAAGACTCATACGTACTTGAAAAAAAGAAAAGATTATTGAGATCAACTGTACCAACCTCATGACTTATCACATGTCAAATCCACCCCTATAACCCATTAATAATTTTAACAGAAAATTAGTTATTGCCGCAGGCAAACCAACATAATGCATAAAGAGGATAATGATTTTAAAACTAACCTGCAACATGGAAGGACCAGAATCATATTCTTAGGTGAAGCTAAATCAAATGTCAAACAATTTTTTAGTAAGTCAATACACTACATAATATCATGAGTACGGGTAGGGCGATTCTCGGCCATTGACTGGCCTAATTCGAGCATTAAAACAGGACATTCGGAAACTACTGGTTAATAGACCACAATTTAGAAACCGACGGCAGAAGAACGCATCTAATACTGGTTCATTTAGCTAGTGATCATTGAGCTTAAAATCTAGGAAATGTGAGATGAAGCCAGCTAATTGTTGCCAGCAACAATCCTTCTTTACTCTATATCTCCACTAAGAAATGACCATAAATATTCTGCAAAATGTCTCAGTCACTCTACATGTATGTAGCAAAATGAAAATGTTTCAATCAGTCTATATGGCGGTATATCATGTGGTACAACTGGTATATCCGAACACACAAGCATTTACAGATAATCTGAGCAGGGGATCACAAACCAAGTAATGGCACATTGCATAGTCGAACATCCGAGTCCGCCTGCCACAAGTACTCTCGGGCTGCGCAGCTCAATTTAATATATACAATTGCCTGAGAGGATAAGTAGCGAATGAATGACAAAACTCATACCAATAAAATCAGCAGTCAAACTTCTACACTAATTCATAGGGCAAAGAGCTGGTCCTATTTCCCCCAGAAAGAGAAATCTTCTCGTGAGAGTAAAGCAAGAGAAAAGATAACTCAGTCCATCTCAAGAGAAAAGATGGACTGAGTTAGCTAAATTCTACGCAACCCTCACTCCAAACTTAAAACCCATTACTGCTATGTAAATGAGCTATTAGATTATAATAAAAAAATTTATCCAACTTTATAAGCCAAATAAGACAATTATTTTGGCCCCTGATTGCTGAGCCAATTTGTGTTGAAAGAAGACATTACACTTGGCATAGGCAGTTGAGAGGGACAAAGGAATAAAAGAGAAATGAATATGGTGGGATGGGATAGTGTTTTTCCGTATAGTAGAAAACATAGAAACTATAATAAAAGTCATATACATACAAGAAAATAAATGGATATAACCAAGAACTCCTATTACCAGAACTCACGAATACGTCACTCAAGTTTGCTCCGACTTCTATGCTCAGGGACCGTCTCCAGATTCTTCCTCAAATTCCAGATGCTTAAAATTCCCATAATCAAATATCTTTCATCATCTTTACATTTGTGTCGATAAAATCAAACACTAAAATCATTAAAGTAAAAGAGGTAACAACATAATAGAACCAACTATATAATCAAACAGGGCAACCTGTTTTGTGTATGAGCCAGCAAGGAAGAAGTTCTTCACTCGTGTCTTTGTTCGGGTCTGAATGGATCTTTACCAGGTCCTTCACGATATAAAAACTGTCCAATTTTGACAATGGATGACCATGTGACTTCTAGACCTTGAGATGATGGAAACAGAACTAAAACATGATACAAACAGCACGACAATGGGTAAACCGATGGTTTTTCCGAATAACTTCAATTGTCCCTTGCATGAAAAGGCAAGAGGGTTGGTAATTAGAGAGGACGACTATGGCTGGAGAAGGGTAAGAGTGAAAAAGAGAACCAAACAGCGGGAGAAGGCGAACAAAGAAAACTGAAAAAAACAAACATCTGGAGAAGGCGAAGAGTGGAGGAGAGGAGAAACTGAACAGCCCTTCTTTGGTGGTTATCATATTAACATAATTAAAGAATTAAGAAATCCTATATAAATAAATTAAAGAAATAAGGCTAATCTTGGAATAATAAAAAAAGAAAGAAACCAAAAAACCTATTCATCCTTTTATATAGATATAGATATAGATATAGAATAGGGGGTGTAATTGATATTTAATTTTTCTCAGAGGGTTTTCTGAATATTCCAAATATCACCAGGGGGTCATTGGATTTTTTTCCTTCAGAAATGGTGAAGAATTCCCTTTGAAGTGATACAACAATGGCCGGCTACATTGACCGAGCGTTCCTTCAAGCTCCAGCCATAATTCTCCGGCGAGTTAGCATATAGAAACGATTCAAGATGTCATTAACATAGAATTGAGTATCCAACACCTCACCATACAACTCACTCGATACCGTTGTCCAAAATGTAATAGTTGTGATAGTTGTTAGATAGTGGTTAAAATCTACATATTTGCAATTGAGCCAAACATTCGATAAGGTTGTTGTAGTTTTTTTTTTTAAAAACTAGGTGAAGTCTTAACTTCACATAGTTTAGTGTTTTCTTTTTTCTTTTCATTCACAATTTCTTTTTAAAAAATATATTTTTGTGAAGTGGCTACTCCGAGTAACAAATTCACAATATAAAAAAAGTTATTTGTGATTCCCACTATTTCACACCAATGTTTTCTTTTCTAGTTAAAACCTTCACTAGCTTAGCGAGTCTTGAAATATTAGTCAAGTCAGACGTGTTTAGAAAAATGCGGGGGCAAGTTCAAGTAATTTATATGATGCTCATCATCTTTCAGGTTTTAGATGTTAACGAAAAATCAAATTGTTTTTGTATCAAGAAGTTACTGATGATCGTCACATAGCTTTAGAGATATTGAAGTAAATGTTAGGGTATGCAGAGAAAGTCCTATCGACCTTATCTTAAGCGTATACAATGTTGTTTGTTATTAGAGTGCATGGTATCATCACCTGATTAAAGTTGTGGATACAAATTATCTGATAAAAGCGCGCTAATTATTTGCATAGTCAATGATCAAACCATCATCACATCTATTCAACACAAAACATCAAGAAACAAACGTTCGACACTATTGAAAACATCAAGAAACAATTGTTTGACACTATAGAGATTTGACTAGGAGTGTACGCGGTGCGGATTGAGGCAGTTCAGATAATTTTTTGGCCCAACCCAATAATTGCGGTTTGTAGAAAGCTCTACCCAAATCCAACCCAACGATTATCAAAACCGCACTTTGCGATCTAATTGGTTTGCGGCGGGTTGGGGCGGTTTTTGCGGTCTTTAGTATATAGACAATCACCTATACAATTATATAAATATTTTGTGACAACTTATACTTTTGTTATAATTATTTTGTCAAAATAAACATATTTTTCTGTAGTGCTAATTATGAAAATATGATATATCAATTGCAATATGTAAAAGATAAACATTTATACATAGTTATATGTTTATTTTAAAAAGAATACAAATAATATTAAAAAAATTACCATTTTTTTTGAATAAGATTGTGATAAAATTATTATTTCGAATTAATTATATAAAAACTGATCATAATGATATATAAATATTAAACAAAAATTATTTGAAATAAAATAAGATGGTGATGAAAACAGATTATAACAAAATCGTGATATCATCTACTTCAAGTTCTTGCCTTTATCAAAGGCATAAAAAATATAGAAGATTGTCAATAACCAAGAATTAATGAATTAGTTGATCTTATTTACATATTTATACATATATATTATACAATACCAAGAAAAAATATCGTAATTATTATTATTGACTTGAATATTAGTTTATGCATAATCAAAACTTTTGTATAAACATATGAAGAATTCTAGTATATTATTAGTGCTCACCTTCATCTTCATCTTCATCTTATTATTATTGTTATTATTATTATTATTATTATTACTACTACTGCTACTATTATCATCATTGCGGTCGAACGCGGTCTATGCGGTCTACGCAAACATAAAACTAAACCCGATTGCTAAAATACGGTCTTGTTTTAACTAGCCCAAAACCAACACAACCCACCTTTAGCCCGCTAATTGCGATTTGGGTTGGATTGGATCGATCTACGGTCCGACGATTTTGTTGAACACTCCTAGATTTGACATGCATTATGATGGTTGTTGGATTACATTTACCTTGGTGTTGATTGAAAATAAGCTTCCATGACATAGAACAATGGGTTGATGGCCTTCCAAAGAGGACTCATGAAATCTTATTGATAAGAAACCAAATCAAAAATTCCTTAACTAATATGTCCTAAAATGCTGGATTTCGTAGGGATACTGGAACTTAGTGCAGAGCAAAGGTCATCAGAATGTCAACATAGGTTGTGACGAAGAGGATGAACTTCTCTGATCATGAGACCCTTAATTTCGTGTAGAAATCACTTGATTGTACTGAGAAAGTACTTTGAATCTTGAAATGTAGGGGTTCGTTATCCAGGAAGTCCAGCTTGCTATCATCTCCCTAGAAAACAGTTCAATGCAGCGGGCAGGCTTAAACCTTGACATATAGTCTAGCAAAATCTCTGATAATACAAAGACATAACAATGAATAACCTCGATTTTATAGACTTCATGACCTCAAGAGTAAGACATAAACAAGACCCAATTGGGGGGCCAATTTGGGATCGGATAAGTAACTGAAATAAAATTGTCACAAGGATACCTCAAATTGGGGGTTTCCTTGAATAATCTCATGTTTTTACTGGTTTGTTGATAAGTGCATAAAAATCACATGTTTTTATTGGTTTGTTGATAAGTGCATAAAAAAATCACATGTTTTTATTTTAGAGAAAATCATTAATTGCTTTTTATTTTCATTTTTTAAAGTATTTTTTGTATTTTTGGGAACACTTTGAAGTATAAAAAAAAAAAGTCACATGTATTTTTATTACTTTTGAACAAATCGAAAAAAATTTCTTTAGACTTCCAAAAAAGTGTATAATTAACTTTTTTGCTGTGATAAATAACTGAATTGATAATACTTAAAGAAATACATGCATTAACTATGTTGATACTTGCCAAGATGTGGTAACAAATCTTTTAAGATGATATGTGTACAAGTAATTTAAAAATAAACAATGAGATTGGCATCTAGACAACCGTTTTACATGTAGTATATTTATTTGATTTCCGAAGTTAATAAATAAACTAATTTGTGGTTGTAGTAGCGATTTTTCAACAAATTTTACTGTGATACACCTACAAAGTTTGGATGTCGATATGGACAAATATGGTGTTTCTGTACAATTTATACAAAAGTCTTAAATGTATGACAAACAAAAGGTTTTGAAAAGGCAAATGGGATAAAACCTAACATAATGAATAACTTGAGAATAAATTAGCAAAAACAGGAAAATTATCTCCCATTTAGACGTCAACTCCGAACCACCTTGCATTCTTCATTTGAAATTGGCCTCAAAATTCATAATCCTATTACTTCCAAGTTAGAATGTTGAGGATGTGAAGGTTTCATAGAAATCACATACATTTTTGGATTTGAAGTATACTAAGAAAAAACACAATGGTTTCAACCTTTCTTGAATTTTAAACTATGGGAAAAAAACGGTGGAGAATAACTAGATATGGACAAAGGTTGCGCCTTTGGTTAGAAAAATGGTAGAGAGGAGGACATAGATACATAGGTTTTCATGTGGTTCTAGATAGTATCAAAAAGCACATTCCTTTTAGCGGTCAATGTGAAACAATTGAGTATTTGAATCTCCTACTTCAATCTTAAAATTCCCACACAATTTTTAGCGAGATGATGTTTATTTAGGCAAGCACAGAATTGAGAAACCAAATATAAATTCTAGAGCCGTCAACCGTAATTGACGAGTATAGATAGATTGCATGCTCTTACATATCTTTAAATGATACTGATATTGTTGATTATGTGCAGGTTAATGCTAGTGAAGATGATACAGCTGTCGACTTGTTTCCATTCACAATGACACACTAGCTTCCATGTCACGTGAGAACCATTACAATCGGGCTCTCCTTGCCGTTTCTTCAAGACATCGACAACTATTAGCTTAGGAATAAATCTCGCCTATTGTAGATAAGAATACTCTATGTTTGGTAGTACTTCGGTCGTCAATGAAAAACTGCCATTGTTTATACTACTCATTTTATTTTATATTAAAATTACCTATTGCAATTCCTTCAATTTTTAATATCACGCGACACCACTTACACTTCCACTACTACTGTACTACATGTCCTAATAAGAGAACCTTACTTACATAGAGCGACACCTAGGGGGGCAACATTGCTTCTCAAAATAAAGTGTAATGGAAGTGCCCTTGCAATTAACCACATTAATTGCTTTCAAGATGTTTCAGGCAAAAGTGCCTTTGCAAACTATTTTAACTGACTTATATACTGATCAAGAAGTATTTTTACACCACATCCTTTCAAAATCCCAAGTGCGACAATTTCAAGCATATCCGATACTGCTTGAACAACAAATGCATGAACCTCTGTTGCATCTGCCGAATGAGGGCATAAATTACTAGCTACTCCCTTGGAAGTGTCTAAGAAGATCAGCTTCTGCTATTACAATAGTTCACCATCATATGAACGATGGCTCAGCAATACAAAAATAAGCAATCCGGAATTCATAGTTGAATATAGAAATATCAAAGAATTTATAGTTCAAAGCAATTAACTTAATCATTTCATTTACATGCATAACAATAGCAAATAGCTACTAACATGATACCCTGATTTCTACCTAAATACACTTAAAATATGGATCTTTCCATGTCCGTCACCCTCTGTCCTGTCTTTTCATGATCTCTGCAATAATCTATTTAATCAAATCATGTCCATATTTATCGGTCGTAGCCAAAAGAATGTAATAGAAGAATGCATTTGTTCGGTAGGCTCATGATCTAAGAAGTTCATATTGTGTATCCCGTCACTCCACATTTGAGGAAGAGATTGGTAGAAAGAACGGGAAGAGATAGAAAGGCAGGAACTCACTCTACGAGAAAAAACAAATCACTATTCTATTTTTCTAAATGTTGTATATAGAGAAACTTGTAGTACAACTGAGAATCTTGTCGCAATGTTCAATTAGGAAATGAAAGTACTATTAAATCGAAGCTATAAATCTCATTTGCTGAAAAGAACATATGTATGAGAAGACCTGTATGAAAACCCCAGGAGAAAATTCTGAAATAATGGCTTCTATGCCTGCTAAGTTACCATATTCAGAATAGACGAGTGTAGCCAAGTTACCATCTTCAGAATAGACGAATCTATCTAGAGCGAGCCAATGAAAGAAGCATCAGTGTCAAACAAGGACTAAGTCAAAAGGAATGTTGAACAGAACCCAAGAACTCCAATAGACTCCTCAAGTTGGCACTGGGCGAAGTGCACCAAGCCTAACATGGACACCAGAGATAAAAGCTGGAGCAGGCAAAACTTTGGTACACAAGTAAGCAATTTGTTGCTTGCTGGAAATGTGTCAAGGAGAAATGAAGCAAAGCTTTTATTTACGGCACACCAAGTGGCAATATATAGCCAAGCGCTTCGTACATTCGTGAAATACCAGATTCGCAGTGTCACACCAAAAAGAAATTGGTGTGCGCACAGGAATCCTGAAATCTCTTAGAAAGTAAGGATCTAGTGGAGCTCACCTACCCTTTGAGACTAGACTATGATATTCGGCTTAGCCATGGACCTCGACACAGTTGATTGGTTCTTGATTTTCCAAGAAATCAATGAGGAAGAATGGAAAATACAATAACCAGTAACTGAACGGCGGCCATCTACGCAGGATGCCCAATCAATATCAGAAAATTGAGTTTTGACCGTGTTAAGGAAATTGTTAAGTCAACACTATGAGATTTATGCTTTATTAAGTACACCCAAATGGCATGGCCGTGATCACATGCGATGGTAAGGAGATAGTGATTGCCAAAGTTAGTGGATTGCTTATATAGTCATAAATCCGGGCACCATGAGCATTACCAGAAGCAAAGGGAAACCCGTGTTGCTTTGCAAGAAGACAAACATCACATCCGAACAAGATGCAAGAATGACCTAATCTATGATGCCACAACCGGCTATGTGTATTGATTACATTCTGATATAGAGGAAAAACAATGAGAAAGCAGTACGGTGTTTATTTGTGTGGTGGAAAAGGAGTCATGATCCAAGACGTATAGATTGCAGATTTGCCTTCCTATTGCCAGAACAGCTTCAGCTATCCGGTTCTGCGCAGTGCAGTGTGGAGGAATGAACTTTAAGCTCATATTATATTGTGCACATAGCTAACTCACAGATAGGAAGTTATACTCGAATCTGGAATGAAGTGCCTCACTAAGAATGAGTTTATTTGAGAACATTCCCAACGACTGACTATTTGTAAGAGTTGTCACGTAAGTGTACTATGAAGTCGGATTTTAGGGGTTTGGACATGAGATGATGATGAGCGCACATATGATATTAAGCACCTGAATCTTTCATCCATGAGTCAGCATCTACGAAATAGAGGAAAACACATATGAATTAGTACCTGCAAAGTCCTACATTTCAGCAAAATTAACCTTCTCTGTATCTAATGGTGTTTACCTTTCATGTGGTGCAATTGTGAATTTATATAATGGAAACTTTTTTTTACTATTGAGTGCAATGTTTAGAAACTTACCAAGTTCTTTAGTAGATTGAAGTTTCTCATCGATTTCATCGAATTCGACAAAATCGAATTTGATATTATCTCCAATTGGTGCAAATGCATCTTTTACAGTAATGTACCTTTTGAGAACAATTCTTTTTCCGGATGAGCATTTTGGGAACATTGGATTAACCTTCTTTACTTCTCCATTGGATATGAAATATGTTTTTTGAAGTTGGAATCGTCCGGCAAAGATATTGACATCATCATTGAAAATTAGTACTCCAATTCTTGTACCCTGGTCAAAACAAAATAAATATATTATTATAATAAATTCATAGTTGAAAGATGAATATTTTATAAACTTACTTCTTCATCTGCCATTATCATCTTTTGAAGCTTAGAAGATAAATTCTGGCCAAAGCTGTTGCAATTCCAATGCGTAATATTTTTAGACATACAGTGAATGATTTCTGGTTGATCTCCAATGCTTGGATTGGTAGTACTGGATCTTTCGACATACTGACGTTTAGGCTGATATCTTTATACAATTTCTTCTCGAGTTTTATGAGAATGTGTAATGAGTGGGAGTGGGATACCACTATTGTTTCCTTTATATAGATTGAGAAATCTTAATCCTTTATGATATAATTAATTATTTTTATGTTTAAATTATATGTAAATTGAATTGTGTAGTCGTGATTCAATTAATATGAAAGTGATTCCAGTTTATATGTTTAATTAAATATTATATATTGAATGTTATAATTCATTACAATGTATAATGAGCCAATATAATTTTATTTGCATGAATATGTCTTAAATGTTTCCTATCTTTATGTCTTTCATATGAAGTGCAATGTATGTAGTTATCTTTTGGTTGATATTTAAATAATGATTCATGTACATAAAAATTTGTATTTCAAATTAAATATGATTATTTAGTTATATATATTATTACAATGTATGTGGTACATGATTATATTAGTGGAATTTAGATGGTATTAATAAAAATGACTTATCAACTTCTAATCCATTATTATTTAAATTATTAGTGTGGTTCAATAATTAAATGAAGATAATTTTATATTAAATTACTTAAGATAAAATTATGGAACTCTTTAGAAAATTTGAAATATTCTATATTTATTAAAATAGGAATAGCTTAAATAATTAAAAAGCTATTGAATAATAGAAAGAGTAAAAATGCACAAGTGATACTTTGGGTTGTTTTATTGTTCGTTACTTTGTAGTATTTAATTTTTTATTAAAAAAAGTTGTTAACCTAAAGGAGTAATTATATAATTTTAAATGAAAATAATCTAACTAAAAGGAACAACAATTCAATAATTTTTAATTTACTAAATTTGATATTAATTATGTTAAATAGAATTTCATATTCGCAATTTACTAAATTAATAACTTAGATGCTAATACATGCTAAAAGATTATTTATTAAAGTTGAAGCACCAACTTTGTAAATTCAAAGTTTGAAACAACTTATAATACAATATAATAAAAATTATTAATTTGTAGCATAGTTGTTTTAGTCATATTTTGTTGAAATTTCTAAATTAGATACGTTTTTTTAAATTTTGAAAGTAGTAGGGTGTTTTTATATCATTTTCATATATAGTTGAAGTGGGTATATGAATTTAACTCAAACATTATGTTTCATAACTCTACATGATTACTTCTTTTTTTTTTTGTTCTTGGTAATTCTTAAACAATATCTTGTATATTGGCAATTAACTAATAAAATGTTAATATTTAGTAAAGGTATTAACAATTATTAAAAATGCTTCTTATATATATATATATATATATATATATTATATATTAATTTTGAGTCAGTTGAAAAGATAGTTTTAATTCATTCAAAGCAAGAAATAGATACAATGATAAACAAATACAATGACAATGAAAGCCGTGTTATGTCAAAAAGGCATTCTCCCTTTAGTGCGAATTAACTATATTGATAATATATATTAAGGGAAAAGCTTATTACAATCTACTTTATTTTGAAGCATTATTATATTACAAAAGGAAAAGAATTCAGTCCATCGAGCTTTTTTTTTTATGATTAAAAAAAAAATTGCAAGGGAAATTTCGAAGAAGTCGTAAAGTAAAAAAGTTTGTCGTACTAACCTGGTTATTAGGTAGATAGGTAGGCGTTTCTTGTAAAGCGATCTTCTACTGGATTTTTTGACCAACTGATACGATAATGAAGACATAGTGTATGGACTTGATTCATCTTTGCACAGAAGCTGTCCGACAAAATGCGAGCAAGATTTTATATATAACCTTTTCATAGTCCTCGGATCATTCCAGTTAGTTTTCATCTGATCAAAAGCCAGAGGCACTTTAGCTTATCTTGCTCACAATCACCTAGGCCACATTTGGATACCATGATTTTGTTTTGATGAAAGAATTTAGGGAACAAAAAATACTTCGAGTTTGATATAAAAAAATTGAATTCAGGTAAAAAAATTTGCATGCGTGTATGTCTATATAGTAAGAAACTGAAGCTTATCCGATCGAGAATAAAATGGCAAAATACTCTTTCAACGGCAGCAAGAAAGATGCACAAGGAAAGAATGTGAGAAGGCAATGATTGAAGAAGAAAATTGAAGACCGCAAGAAGGCGTAGAGTTCAAAGAAAACTGAACAGACAGGATTGTCTTTGGTCGGTATTTGGTAGATTAACAAATTATGAATAGATTAATGTAATTAAATAATTAATTAATGTTTTATAAATTGAACTAATAATTTGGATCGACGCAATAGTTCTGCAGCACCACTTTGCTTGGACATAGTGCATTCACTTGATTCATTTGCATCTATTGGTATCTTAAAATGGGAATGCGCTGTTCTTCCTCCTGGCATTATCGCTGCGGCAACCCCAGAAGTTGCAGTTGCAATTGCCATTAGCTTTTTGGATCTAAGATGAGCTAACAAAGCACGATACAAGAATGTTTTTCCTGTTCCACCAGGGCCATCAATGAAGAAAATTCCACTTTTTCCTTTCTGTATAACATCTATGATCATTGAGAAAGCCTTGTGTTGTTCAAGATTTAACTTAAGTTCGGCTTCGTAATCTTCTGGTGGTATTTGTATTGACATCTCATCTTGGATTTCTCTTGGGAATTCACAATCTACATTATCCATATTCGTAGGACGCGTTGGAAGATCATATAAGCTAATGCTTTTTCCCATGCTCTCTAAGAAAAGATTCAAACTTTGCAGAGTTTTTGACACTCGCAATTCAACTGAGATTGTTGTTTTCCTTTTGAAATCTTCAGACATTGCATCGAAATATGTATCCCATAGAAGTCTCACATCCGTTGGTGCACAGTAAACAAAAATTATTGCAAATAATCTTCGTAGCTCATGAGGCATTTGAAAAGTGATTGCCTCATTTAAACATTCGATGATACTCTAATATGATTCTAACAACCCTCTCTCTTTGTGCTACTTGTTTGAAACTTGAATATGCAACTCCATTAACTGTTACCAGATCTTGAAAAGATGTAGACCCTCTGATATGATTCAGAAGCAATCTAAGGTAGTATATTTTCTCCTTCAATAGATTTACGCCACTGATACGACCAATCACATCCTAGTAGGTACCGCGCAAAGCTAAAGACGGAGGAGAAGCTATGTACGAAGCGACCTCTCTTTCATTTGACGTACCGGTATAATTTGAAGGCGCAAAGAATGAATGGAGCTTAATGTATCCTTATGTGCGCGCGAACACACAGAATACAGATATGAGGTGGATCCATAAACTGTCTAAGGGCTCGATGTGC
>JACGWL010000145.1:0-28673 GCA_034509725.1 Sesamum angolense
CCTCTTCAGTATCCCTTCTTCCCTCATAGCTACTTTGTGCATCTCTTGGTACTTTGACTCCAAACTCTTTTTGCTGGTCGGAAGTGAGATCGCTGAAGAAACTAATGCAACAAGTGAAAGAAGCATCAAAGTTATGGGAAAGAGGAACCCTGTTATGAAAATAAAACGCTGCAACTGAATCATTTGTATCCAAAAGTCTACGAGGATCGTCAATACGAGAATCACTAGAGCAACAACGTTCATCAGAATCTCCTTATCGTTCATGGAACCTAAAGATGGCAGAAAGTTACCCATTGCTGTTGACATAAAAACTAAACTGTCAATCTTTGAGAGCCAATCCGCCTCATACAACAGATTAGTGTTGAGGTCCATGGGCAGCTTCATTGCCGTGCCTAGTAATGTCAAGGAAGCGGCATTAAGAGAGAAGTATTTGCAGGGAACCACAACTTCTTGGATCGAAACCCGTTGAAGACGTCGATCGCCATGGCAAGCGTGCACACTGCAGAAGCTGCCGCAATATACAGGCCTATCCATGGCATTACCTCATCAAGTTTTTGCTGTACAACATTGTCGAAATCGTCCATGAAAACCGTCCTCTCGTAGATGGTCTCTAAAGTTTATGTATCATCAAAGTGTTTCGGCAAGAACGACTGATGATTGCTTTTTTTTGTTATATGTAAAATGGGTTTCTGCTTTTCTTTGCTCGCAGTTGTTGTGGTGTGCGCTCGCGTCTTGAAATTACTTAAAGCAAAGTGCCTTTCAGATTAAGATTCATGAATCAATATTAGTCTTTCAATAATATTCGAGTCTCTTTCACAAACATCTTCCATCACATGTTATAATGTTTAAGCCAATATTCGAAATTAGTCGGTAATTAGCAACGGATTTAGAGTTGGTTTGGTTCAAATAACGGAAAAGAAAGTGAAAGGGAGAGTTGGGTGAAAAAGTAAATAGTTTTTTTTTTTTTTTTCAAATTATTTGGTATGATTGGAAGGAAAGTAAATTTTAATTAATTTTTTTGTTTGGTACGAGAAAAGTATGTTAAAGAGAAAAGATTAATTTTTTAATTTTGCTAATTAATCGTTTCTCTTTATTATTTTATATTAGAAAATAAAAAGTTAATATTATACTAAAATAAATTTAGTATATAAAAAATTATTAGTAAAAAAATTCATCCAATATTAACAAAAATATTTTTCTAATAAAAATATTTATCAAAATGAGTAATGTGCATTTATTATAAAGTTATTCAATTTAAATAAAATAAAAATTACTATATATCAATGATTGAGGACAACGTAGTAGTTTTCTGTTGATTTAATTATCATTTTTAAAACATTATATACCGATATTATCAATGGGATTGAAAAAAGAAGGCTAAATTGCTAAAAATAGGCAAACAACACCTTATGAAAAATAAAATAGCAATTCATCTCTCTATATTTTTTAATATATAACTATTTACCTCCCTATATTTTTAAAAATGAAGCAATTGACGTTCTTATTTTTTTAAACACACAAGAGGGTAAATTGCTATTCACACGGAAAAAGAAGTATAGAAAAATTATATATATCGGGAATACCGTAAATAGAAATAAAATACATATTTTTTTGTCTTTGCCTTATACATTCACTTTTCACCCAATTATGGACGAAAAAAATTGAACTTCAGAGGAATTTATATACATTACTTCCCTTTCAATTATTCTTTCTAATAAAACACCAAACCTTTTCTTATATACCTATTTTTACTTCCACTTTTCTTATACACCTACTTTCCACCCCAACCATACAAACTCTTAGTAAGAAATAAAAATTTTACGCTCTTGTGATTTGAAAATTAATATTAGAATTAAACGAAATAATTCTTTACTATAAATTAGAAAGGATTTTAATGTTGCAAAACTTCGTAGCTACCTTGGCAAAAAATTGAAAACGTCCCCCAAAATTCGTTGGTTAACACATATTGACAACAATTTCACTATTTTGCAAGGAATTTGTGCTGTTGATTATGACATTATTTCTTATAGTGCGTGTGTAATAGTTTTTTTCAAAATATGTCTAACTATAAATGATTACATTTTTTAGTGCCTAAACTTGACCATTTATTTACTTTTGGTTTCTAAACAGTCACATGTTATAATTTTGACTCTTTATGGATCAAAGGTAAGAGTTATGATTGTTTGAAATTCAACCATTAGCCCACACGTTTCCAATACTATGTTTTGGATCTCGGTCGATCAATACGCTTTTAAATTGCATGCTTATCTTATTTTACATCATTTTTCTCAAAGTGAAAAGTAATCGATTACTTGACAAGCGTATGCTCTGTCCTTAATTTGGTTCGATCGATCTTAGTATGGGTAAGAATTTTATGTTTCAGGAAACTAACTTCTTCCCTATTTTAAAATTTATCTGTGTGTTCCTGACGTTTCGTTTTTAAATAAAAACACATATAAAAATGTTAAGAAATATAAAATTTAATAAACCTTATCTGAACTAAAGTTTATGAATATGAAACTTTTCTTATATAAAATGAAGGGAATAAAATTCAAATCCAAGATTTGTTATTTTGTCTGACTCTGAAATCGTGTTAAATGACAATTTCATCTAAAAGTTCAATTATAAAGAAAACTTATTTAATATAAAAATTTTAGGTATTAACGATTTCACATTATCATCTAGACAAGGTTAGATATAATCGGATTAAATGTAAAATCATTTTCCTAGTACATAAGACGTTGATTTGTAGGATAAGAAGACATTAATTATTATTTATTTATAGACGTATAAGATCATTAAAATAAAAGATAATTATATTTACACCTTTTAATTTATGGTCTATTTACACAAATCACTCATATTTTTTAGAAAATTAGAACGTATAACGTGCCTTGCACGTGTAGAAACATTTATTTAAAGATAAATATATCATTTATTAGTTAAAAAAATATAAGTTCATAATTTGTTTATATTTCTATCTTGAAACATTAGAACATACAATTGTATTTTTAAAAAAATATACAATAATTTTTCAAAAATTATTTGTAATTTGCTTCTAAATATACTTGAGACTATTAAAAAAATAATCCTTAAAACCAAAAATATTAATTTGTTTTTACAAATTGTTATATTTGATGATTTTCTATTGGAATAAATTAGTGCAAATGTAAAAGATAACATATTTTAAAGATTATTTAAGTAGGGATATAAATGTCTTTTCACAATAGAAACAAACATACGAGAGATTTATACTTTTATATATAGAGATATAGATATAGATATAGATAGCACATACACACCTCAAAAAACGTCAATAATATTATTACAAACTATCCCTATTTTTTTCACCATCATGAATGATTTCCATAATTATATAAAAAATAAAAATAATTTATGTAAAACAGACCATAAATTAAGGTATAAATCCAATTATCCTTAAATTTAATTAGTACTATACGTTGATGCAATCCTCCTGTTTGGCATTTTGATCCACAAGTCTTTGAGGTCAATGAATTCGGCGAGTCCTCTTTTTCAAGATGGTTAGAGATTTATGGGAGTCTTTGAGGTCAATGCTTAAACAAGTACTACAGACACCAAATGAATTATATTCTATATTATAAGATGAGTATTATTAAAAAAATTATGTTAAAATTAATATTTTCTACCACGATCAAATAAAATTAATAAGAAAATTGTGTTTTCATCATAGCTATAAATCAAAATTTGTGACGATTTTAGCTATGATGGTCAAAATATTTGTTATGATTAATGATTTCGTCTCACTTATAAAAATAAGACTAAAAGTCGTCGTTTATACATGGTTAATTAATATTCAACAGTCAATTTTTACTTTTAATCATGATAATTAATTATTACAAATTTCTTTTAATAGTGTGATACATGAAAAATATAATAACACATAATAACTAATTAATTCAAATAAAAGTTTTTCCTGAAAATAGTTATCTTTTTGTAGGGAAAAATGCAATTTACCTCCTGTGATATTACAAATGTGTAAATTATCCCTTAAAAAAAATAAATTAGCAATTTATCTCCCTTTTTTTTTTTTAAATGCCAGAAAAAAATGCTGCACCAATCAATCTATGCGAGATTATTTGTAAAAGGGCTCCTACCAAATAAAAGGCTTGTTCAAGAAGACCATCTAATTCTCCGGAAAGGTGCTCCATCTGTAGCTGCAGAGAGAAATCACTGCGGTGACGGAGGGATAGTACCATTCGAGCCGTTTTTTTTTTTCATGCTTTTCCCGCCAGGTTGTAATCTCTAATGAAAAATATAGCACTCCAGCGTTTAGAAATTGGTTAATCGATAAATAAAAAACGGTGAATTGAATTGACTCCGGTCAAAAGGGAAATATTGAATGAATTGATCGTAAATTCTGGGATTTTACTATATTTTTTAGCAATTTACCCTCTATATTTTTTAAAATAAATGAATTTACCCCCCTCTAGGTAGGGGGGGGGGGGGGGGGCGAATTGCTTTTTTAAAAAAATACAGGAAATAAATTGCTATTTTTTTTTTATAGGGGGTAATTTGTATATTTGTAATATCACGATGGGTAAATTATATTAAACCCTCTTTTTGTATCAAACTATCAATATTTTTAAGAGTTCAAGTCGGTTCAGCTTGGACATGACTGTTAATCACAAAATTTTATTTCTTTTTCTGGCCTGCTATAGGCTATTTCGATTAGGTCTCATTTACATTTCCTTATATATCAAAATTGCATCAGAGAAAATTTCTTCAACAATTTTAGAGAAAATTTTACAACAATCGGATGTGCTAAAAACGAGAATATAATATTACTTTACGATTTTTATCAACTTATAATAATAATAATTACTTATTCTTCATTGGAAACTAGACTGCTTCATCACTTGAAGTTGAAGGGAGGTCACTGGAGTCTCATTATTTAATCTCCGAGAAGAAAGCACGCCATTCTTCAATGTATGCTGCTTGTCATGATCCAGAGATGGCCATTCATGCTCTTGGAGAAGTTTAAGAATTTGTGTTGTTTTACCAAGAAGGAGAAACGCCTCGTGGACGCTCTCTCTCTCTTTTTCGATGGCATTCCGGTGGCACTTGGTAATTATCACACGTGCTAAATTTTGTGAAACAAGCCGCCAGAATATCTGCAATCATGACAGATAATCGCTGAAACAATCCCTCATCATTTTTGCTCATTTCCTTTTGGCAGGATAGCAAAATAGTTTTACTAATCCGATACATTGAATTGGCTGCTATCATGTTAGCTGACCAGTTGAGAGGATTTTCCATTAGAAAATCACTTGTTCTTCTCTTGAACTTCGCAATCGTTCTTTCAGCATTGTCCGAGAACTCTTGTAATACATTCTTGGAGTTTTTGCATTTAAGAGAAATCTTCCTGAGATCCATCCCTTGCCACTTCCTGTACAGTGTGACTCCAAACCAAGAAACCTCTGCAGCGTTTCTGATGTTCACGAGTTCATCGCTTTCATAGAGTGTTTTCTCTATAAGCTTGACCAGGGACAACCCTTCGTTCACACTGCTCACTAGTTGTGTGACCTTGTTATTTGCAACATTTGGAAGTGAAATTGCGATGCTTGTTAGAGCTACTAATGGTAGAGACCAGCAATTTGGAGGTTCTTGCAAAAGCAGACTTGGAACTTGATGGCTGTCAAATTCTCTTACCCCTCTAAAGTTGCTGTATATATTTAGAAGATGTATTAAATTTTGCGGTTGCCGCTTTTCACCCATTTCAATGACTTTATCCGCCTGGCGGATGATGTATTCCAAGGTCTTCTTGGGTAGCTCTGCTTCTCCATCCAGTAGAAGAGTAAAACGGCTGAGATTCAGCTTCGCATCGCCTTTTGATTCGGATTCCATATCATTATTTGAGGTCATAAGTTTGGATAACATGGTACCTTGAATTTCTTGAAGAACAAGAGAAATGGAGCTACAAGTAAGGCATGAATGAGGAGAAATAGCTTGCTAAAGAGAATCATCATGATCTGAACTCCAATAAGGGAAAGTTATAGAAAACCATTTTGCATCATAGAGATACTTCTTGCACTTGTTATTTCGAATTTGCAAACCTGAGAAACTATCCTCCAGTTAACAAGACTTTGGGTCCAGTGCGCCTCAATCTTAAGTTCCTCTCTGATGTAATTACACGACAAGTCATCAAGCACTTGAATCTGACAGCAGTAAACCATCTGCATAAAGGTGCAATGGTGCCCACCGCCACTTCCAATTGTTTGAACTATTAGAATCCATATCGTGTAACATCCATACAGTGTGGATGCTCTGAGCTTTCCCTCATATACATGAAGTTTACAATAAAACCATCTAGTAAGAGGGCAGATAATAGCAAATAACACTTGAAGTAGTGCAAAGGAGGAACGTGCCATCATCTGGGATGCTAGTCTCTCTGCATCACCCAGTATTTCTTCATCCCTTCGACCATCCTTTTGTCGATTTTGAAGCCTTGCCCCCTTTTAACCATCCCTTCTTCCCCCATAGCTACCTTGTGCATCTCTTGGTACTTCGACTCCAAACTCCTTTTGCTGGTTGGAAGCGTGATTGCTGAAGAAACTAATGTAGCAAGCAAAAGAAGCATCAAAGTTGTTGGAACCATGGAACTGTTGCCGAAATTGGTATACTTGCCCAAAGCTCCGCAATTGGAAAGATTGTATCCAGACGTTAACCACGATTGTGATTACAAGAATTCCAAGCGCAACAACATTCATTAGAATCTCTTTATCTTTCATGGAACCAAGGATAACATAAAATTAGCCATCACCGTGACATAAAAACTACACTGCTTAATCTTGCAAGTCCATCCGAGTTATACAACAAAAGGGTGTTGAGATCCATTGGTAGCTTCATTGCAACGCCTAATATGGTTAAGTAAGTAGCGTTAAGAGAAAAGTATTTGCATGGGAACCAGAGCTTCGTGGATCGAAACCCATTGAAGACATCAGCTGCTATTGCAAGTGTGCAGAGCAGAAGCTGGCCGCAATATACAGGCATCCATGGCATTACCTCATCAATTTTGTTTTGTAAAATCACTGAAGAATTCATCCATGATCTTCTCCTTGCAATAAGTGTATGGGCAAGATCAAAGAGGTAGATGGATCAGGAATCTGAAACTTATATTCTGATGATTGTTTTGTGTGGTGTTTGGTTGATCTTGCTGGGATATTAGTACCCTTTATAATTTATATTGATTGGATGTTTGAATTTTTATTTGTTGGAGTTAAAATACTGAATATATTGTACTACGACACCTTGTGTTTAAAATTTATAAAATACACTAAATTGTACATAAATCAAACTTTAAAATGTAAATATAGGAAACTGATAAATAATTTAAAATTTGATATTCTAACAATCAATATACAAAAATATTATTAGATATAAAAGTTTTGTTTTAACTATGTTACTAACTAATTAATCTGAAAAAATCTATATACAAATCTTTGAATATGGATAAATAATTATATACTTTCCTATTAAATATATAAAAATTAACACACAGTTTATCTATCTATCTATCTATATCTTTTTTTTTTTTCTATATAAAGTGTGAATCACCATTCTTTTTTAATTGACTAAGTTACCTTGTAATATATTTTTTAAGGATAAACTTGAAAAATGCTATATTTATTATTCCTATTAATTACTTTTCACATTACACATATTTAATCTTATTAATTACTTTTCACATTATCATATTGGGTAAAATACACTTTGCCTCCCTGAACTATCTCCAATGTAACACTTACCCCCCTAAATTAACAATGTGACACTTACCCTCTTGATTGGACAAAAATGCCCCTCATACTTTGAATAATTATATATATTAATATATATATATTAGTATTTTGCAGATTAAATCATCACCAAATTTTTTAATTAATTTTTTAAATAAAAAGAATTTTAAATTACAAGTGGAGTATAAATTAAAACTATATAATATACACAACAAATATAATAATAAAAAAAATATATAACTTTTTAAAAACAAATTGACAAATATATATATATATATATATATATATATATATATATGCCTAACCAATATAGTTAAAAATATTTGTTTTTAACAAAAAGTGAATAAATAAATATTTTATCATATTTCTAAAGAAAATATATTCAATAAACCATTGAATTATTCATTTTTATTGAATAATAAATAATATTTAATATATTATTATTATTATAATCATTTTATGAAATTAGTTTGTGTATTTTTTATACTCATTCATTACTTAATTTTGAGTCTTTAAAATATATAAAATTCAAACTATTTAATTTATTTTCTATTACTTTATTATTATAATTAAAAAGATATTTTTTTTTCAGTTGAGAAATTTTTTAATTAAACTTAAAATACCAAATTGTTAGAAAAAAAACTTTTTGAACTATATATATAATATAAGGGCAATATTGTTCAAAAATTTAATTATAGAATGTAAGTGTTACATTTGTTAGTTTAGGGGTATAAATGTTACATCATATATAGTTTAGGGGGGCAAAGTGTATTTTACCCTTTCATATTTATTCATATCTATTGCTTTTCACATTATAATTATCTACTCATGTCATTTTTTATTTATTATATTCACAATATAATATACTTACTAGATAAAAAAAAAATACTCATATGACATAGCACGAGATGACAAAAAAGAATCTTGAAAAATTGAAAGAATTTAATGTTGAGAAATTTTATTGCATAGATATAAATTAGAATTAGTTAGATCACTTGATATTTCAAAATAGGTTAGACGACAAATGAAAATAAATTAAATGAATTGTCATATAAAATAAATATTTTAAAGAGTAACATAGGTTAAAAGAAAAAAAGAGAATCAATTAATTCACTTATCATGTAAAGTGATATCCTTTTGTAATAAGATAGATTAATGTAATTTGAGCATTTGAGATGTAATTACTATGTACATTATATGATTTCTAATCTATAATATAATAGAACAAAATATCCTTGTAAAAGATTTGATCTTTTCAACAATGTACAACAGAAATCGCTCCTTGTAGAAAAAATATAAAAATGTGAAAATTTTTACTTTTAAACCATCTCCAAAGATATTTGTTTTTGAAAAAACAAAACAAAAATAAGAAAAAAATGCATGCAACAACAGATAAACATTGACTATACTACTATAAAAAGTATGGATGATCAAAGTATCTAATCTTTTTTGTTAGAATTAATTACACTTAGACCTCATCAGAAAATGTGTACATTTTCCCTCAAAAAAGTTTTGATATTACACTTACATCTCCTTCGAAAACTCGTTTTTCACACCTGACCTTTTTGTTAGGATTGAGCGAAAAGTGGTGACATTAGGAAAAATAATTGCATAAAATTTTAATTATTCTTCATTCTTTTCGTATAATATTTTTTATGAACGAAAAAATATAGTAGTATTACCTCACTATATATATATATATATATATATATATATATATATATATATATATATATATATATTTATCCTTTATAAGTACAAAAATATACATGGGGTGTTTAATGAGGGAAAAAATTAAAAGTGTATGTGACTTTTTTTTGCTTATTCTAGCATTTTTCATCCAAACCCTAATGAAAGGGGTCGGGTGTAAATCAAGAATTTTTGGAGGGAGTGTAAATATAATTTCAAAACTTCTTTAGAGGAAAGAATAGCTTAGTAATTTCATAGAGGGCCTAAGTGTAATTAACCTTTTTTTATATAACATGTTATAAAATTAATATAGTTATTAACAAGACATGCAATAGACATTGTAAAAATAATTATTAATTAAGTCGTCCGGTAAGCTATTCACAAATATATAAAAATTACCAACTTGGACATATTAAAAATTAAATGAACCACAATTGATCAATCGTACTTATTACTCTTCTTATTTTATTTTATTTTGCAATATTTATGTAGTTATGATAAATTTATTCAAGGTCTTTTGAGATTTAAATAAATTGATTTTGTTAGAAACAAAGTAACTAAAATTATTAATCCAAAGCCTTTGCAAAAAGATATTGCACAAATAAATTATTAATAACAATATTTTGGTAATATTTACTTAGTGTATGCTTATTTTAGGTTTAGGAATTTCCTTTCAATAACATTATTTGTTGGTATAATTGAAAAGGTTAATTATGAAAAATATTGATAATTGATTCCTTAAAATTATGTTAAGTTTGAAGTTTTATGCAACTACAAATAAACTAAACAAATACAATGAGCTTTTTAAGTTTTGTTTTCTTTTAATTTTTAAATAAACCTTGAATGATAAATTACTTTTAAATTACTATTCAAAAGCATTTCATGTATAGATATATATTAACTTAAAACTCAAAAAGATAATGTTCAAACTGTCGTTCCAAAAGCAATAATCAAATAGACTATCAACTAATTTATAATTTTGAATCAAATACCAATTATTTAAAACATGATTTATAGATCATATATTAGTATTAAACAAACAAAGGGTGAAGATAGATAATAGATATATGTAAGTTAAGCACAGACTTTCATTTATCATGTTTTTTTTTTCGAATTTAAAAAGATGGCGTTTATTAAACCTCTAGGTTCAAAATTAAATATTGTTGTTTTATACATATATTTATAAGAGAACTTGTATTTTTAAAAAGCCTAGAAATAAGTAATTCTCAAATAAATATTTTTCATGATCTTTGTTATGCCCAAAATATTTACCATAGTTTTTAGCTATGACAAAAACACTTGTTATAGTTTTTAACAATAGCTAATATTTTTGCCTCGCCTATCGAAACATGTGCAAAGATTAATAGTTGTTGTATAATTGGGGCTAATGATTGTTTACCATAACTTTTTACATTTGGGTATGGTAATTAGCTATGATAAAGATTTATATTTTTTTGTAGTATTCTCAACTAAAATTTTATAATTATTAGTAACATCATTTGAATTAGTTATTTTCCATTTCTCTTAAATTATGGGGAAAAAACATTTAATGTTGTATAAGTCAAAGATGCAAAATGTGATAGTCAGAAATTGTGAAAAATATATGACGGGTTTAAAAGAAAATTTCACAAAAAATTGAAAAAAGACAATAGGAATAAGATAATTGACAATAGTATTTATTACGATCCTAAGAAAGATTAAAATAAAGTTTAAGAAGGACGTAAGAATGAGGTTATGTGGGAATTAGATTTACATTAAAAAATTATATCCTTTTCAAAATTGTTCTTCGATTCTCTTTTACTTTGAGTTGATTTCTATTTTGTGTTTTAATTTAATTAATTTGAATATTTTAATTGTTAAAAAAGTCAATGAAAACTAACATAAGATATAGTTATATTAAAATCATAGAAAGAACTGCACTATAATAATAATTTTATAAAATTAAAACTGTGTTTATAACAGAACTAAGTTGACCTCTTGAAATGGTAGTAAAAAAGATCAAACTTTTTGTTAGTAAAATTCTTGACACTTTCTCAAGAATTGTTTAACTAAAACAAAAAATAATTTCAACTCCCAATGTATTTGTAAGATAACTTTCACTTGGGTTTTGCTCATGATTAGTTATATCTTTGCTGATACCATAACTGATTATATATATTCTGAAAAGAAGAGTAATACCAAAGAATTTGCATTTTTTAATCTTAGATTTTTTAAAAGAGTTTATATTTTAAAATAGTAGGAATTATAAAAGAATTGTTAATTGATTGTTTAAATTTAAATAATAGTTTAGTTTGGTCATACAAGAACTTAGCGCCCTTACTCCATTCCTTCATAAACTCAGGACATAAATTAATTTAACTGAGCCCAAAGTTGAAATAAAATTGAGTAAAAGACATAAATGAAATTTATTTTTATTTATTTTAATGACAAATAATTGAAGACATTGTTGAAGTAAAGAGAAATATCACTACTTTCAACTTTAGTATAATAAGCTATTAAATTGTCTTAAAATATGTAAATTGTAACATGAATTTAGCTACTAAGATAGAAGGAAATTGACCCAAACAAAAAGATAGCAAAATGCATATAATTTACTACAACACCTACACAATTAAGAATATTTCTGAATAATTGCATCAAAATAATTAACTTAGTGATACGAAAACAAACAAAGTTCAAGGAAGGAAATTGAAAAATAGAATCAACAACCGCAATGAAACTATATATTCATTAATGACATTTAAAAAAAATCTTAATAAATTGCAACTATTATACACCATATAAAATTATTATATTAATACTTAAACAAATAATTATTACTAATTATAATTTTCAAAACAATTCAAAGTTTGTTACATGTTTATAATTTTTATAACTATCTCTTAAAAAATTAGTAAAAAAATAGATGTAGACTATCCACGTGGACGTGGGTGCACCTCGAAAAATAGGACACGTTCCTATTATTACAAAAGGAAATAAAAAATAAAACATCAATTAAGTCACTTTATTTTGATTGGATCAAAATTTCAAGTAAAGTTCATAAAGTAAATACATCAAATTGCTAAGAAACATGATGCAGTATCTTTAGAAGACAACGAAAATAGTTAACGATGAATAAGGAAGATGATATTAAAACTCAAATGACATTCAGTGGGTAGATGACAAATAATTACATAAAAAAACTAAATAAATTCATGAAGCCATGTGGAGGATTTCTCTCCAACAAAATCAAACTAGCAAATAAATATCGGAACATGTGTTTATATAACAAACTTAATTAGTTATATTATTATTTAACTTTTGAATTTTCATTGAATATATTTACAATAATTATTAAAAGTTTAAATTCATTAAACTTAATGAATAAGATCTTTTCATTTATAAAATACTTATTAAATTTTAAGATAATATTTATTAAGTTATGAAATACTTTATATTTTTGCTTAATTAAACTTGTAAATTTTGTCAAGATAGGAAGTATCACGTGCCACGCAAGTAGTTTCTACTAGTTTAAAAAAAATAACACTTGCCGGTACCATTGCAGCTGAAGAGGTCACCATAACAAGCAACAGGAGCATGGACGCAATTGCTCAAATTAGGGGTGCTCACGGTGCAGTTTTGATTTTTTAATAGCTATTTCAAATTGCGTTGCTCTTTGCGGTTTTATAAAAAAAAAAAAAAATTGAATTGCTACTTTTAAAACCAAAATCAAAGGTGCGGTTTCGGACGATTTCGGTGCGGTTTGGCGGTTTGAATACTTACAACAAAAATAAATTTAAAACTAACAAAAATCAAGAAAAATAAGTATTTTTAGATAGCAAGATAAATTTAAGTTATGGACATATTAAATACATTGTTAAGAAAGCAAATGAAAAATTAAATACATCCGTGGTCAATCTTTAATAATTAGTAATACGTAATTAATACTCTAGACCATGCAATTGAACACCAAATTTTGACATAAATTCATAAGTAATAAAATAGATTGCATAATGCACACTATGTATCTTGATATAAATATAAAATCACAAATAGATATAAAAAAAAAATCATAAGTTAATTGTTAGGACTTGTCAATTTTAAAAAGTATAAGAGATTACAAATAGATATTAAAATATAACATAAAATTTATATGTGTCATATTAAATAATTATTTAAAAAAATAAATTTACTAAGTTGTTGATTAAGCTTGTCTTTGTGTAAAGATTAAATATATAAATAAAAGTACCACAGTTTATTATTATCTAAATAAAATGTATGATATTGATTAATAATTATAATATATTGGGAATTTTGATTATAAAGGATGAAAAATTAAAAACATCAACAAATGGGCTTCAAATTGAAAGAGCTTAAGAATTAAACAATTTTGTTGTACAAAGTCCAAATTTGAATTTTACAAAAATGGGCTTTGTAATATGGATCTTTGATAATATATGAATTTTAGGGTTATATAATTTGAATATGAAATTTTTTTAGGAAATTAATTATTTTATCAAATTATTATATATATATATATAATTTAAAAAATTAAATATATATTTAACGGTGCGTGTGGTTTTTTTGCGGTTTTTTAAGCTATAAATTAAAACCAAATTAATAGTGCGGTTCGATTTTATTTTAAATTTTAGAATTGCGATTTGAAAAATAAATTATAAAAATCAGTTTCATTCAGTTCAATTAGAGCGGTTTGAATATTTTTTTTTATCACCCCTAGCTCAAATTTCCTCATCCAACATTTTTCTACAAAAAAGAAACCGCCTAATTTAGATACCTAATGCAGTTACATTCATCTGCATATCTTTATCAAACATTTACCCCAAACATGTCATGAAATTTCCCTTAGCAGTTGACATGAAAATCATGCGACTAACCTTTGCTAGCCTATCCGTTGTAGCCCACATGCGGGTCGTAAGGTCCACCGGCAGTTTCATAGCCACGGCTAAAAGCGTCAAGGACGTAGCATTGAGCGAGAAGAATTTACTGGGAAACCAGTGTTTCTTGCTTCTGAATCCATGAAAAGTGTCAGCTGCCATCGCAACCGTGCAGATTAGAGAGGCTGCTGCAACATACACGCCTATCCATGCATCGGCGCCTCGAGTTGCTTCTCCACATCTGCAGCTATAGCATCATCACCTGGCATTATAGCAAATTTCTTTGAGGTAAGGCCTTTGTTATTCGAAATGGAAAGTCTTTCTTTGTTCAAAAGTGAACTGATCAACTAGCAAATTTCACATTTGTTGAAGTTTGAGTAAGCAAGCGTCCCACATTGGCTGCAAACGAGGAGTTTGAGTGGCTGCAAACGAACAATACCGGCATCACTTCCTCTAATGATAATCTTGTTTTGGCCTGGAGAAAAGACACAGGCGGAGAGAAGAAAGGCTTCATGTGAAACAAAGGATTAGTGAAATACTGTCAATTTATTGTGACTTTCAAATTTTGCTCATAGTAGTCAAGAAGATAAGGCGGGCGCGAAGGACTTAGTCAATCATTCCATGGTCATCTTGAGATTATAACATTTACATTTATTTGGTACAACTTGGTATTAAAGTCAAAATATTTCAAGAAAGCTGATTTAACAGAAACTTGGATTCATGCATGCTGCTTTTTATATCAACCTACACTTAGAAATTGCAATATTATCATGATTGAATGTTATTTAATTCATCTGCTTTCATCTTCAGTGAGGCTGTTTAAGGGACTATTGTCACACTAGGCCTCATTTGGTGGGGGTGATATTGCTACCTAATCTCTTTATATTTGCTTCCATATCATTTAATCCAAATGCATATATTTTATTTTATATCTGGAGAATCCAGTGCCATAAGGGAACTTCATTTCCCTCATGTAATGAATAATTTTCTAGAAATAATTGGATAAAATGGGGACCATGAATATCTGTTCACATGGAGTAGACTTTCTTCAAGTTTGGCTGCTGCAGCAGAACAAATGTTACAAAAGATTGCAACCAGACCATCTCCGAAAGTACTTGCTGTGGGCAACGACTAAACTATGTCGCTATGATATCTATGACCGGTTATGCTGCACAATCATGCAGCAAAGGGGTCTAAGATTTATCTGAATTCGTGTGACATTCGTAAAGCGTGCGTTTACATAATAGAATAATACTGAGGTGTTCTGCATGATCCAGATTGAACCTTCACAAAAGTTAACTTAAACATGTTATGTGGACAAGAAGTTCACTCTAGCATAGACAACTATCATTTGCTGTTGTCACTTATAGATGAGCTCAAGCAATATGCTCACAAGTGACTGAGGGAAGTTGACTTCTTAATCATCTGTGTAGGTATAAACTCTACTCTATTGGTAGATTAATGGTTTTAGTTATGGTTGTTAACTATCGAATCGTTCAACAAACAGAAGAGATTTATTGAGGTGCAATGATTTTAGTAGGCTTCAACGAAAAGCACAGATTTGGGATGCACCACATATTACAACAGAGGTGGGCTGATCATGGTACATGATAGAGTATTTGGTTAAACATGGACAGTAAGAAATTATTAGAAACTATCATGATAACATCAGCTTTCTTGCTTTTATCGTTGCCATCATCCGTCCATTTCTGTAGCTGCTTGCTCTTCCCTGGTTGTCGAAGCATCTGTTTCAATGTTAGGCCTACAAACAGGGCCCTGATTATTCTTATTTTCTTGCTTCATTAAAGCTCGCCACTTCTATATAAGCTGCCCGATTGGGGTCCAAGATTGGCAGTTCACGTTGCTGGAGAAGTGCAAGAATTTCTTCCGTTTCACCCAGGAGTAGAGCCGCTTTACACACACTCTTCTCTCTTTCTTCAATGGCATTGCGGTGACACTTCATGGTTATTACCTGTGGCAAATTGGTAAGACATGCTGCCATTATATCTGCAATCATGATGGATAACTGCTCGAACAATTGCTCGTCTGTTTCGTCATTTTCAGCTCTATGAGTCAGCAAAACTGTTCTGCTGATCCTGTACATTGAGTTGGCAGCAATAACCTTTGGAGGCCAGTTAAGAGGATTTTTCATGAGGCAGTCTCTGGCACCTCTCTTGAACTCCAGGACAGTCTTCTGAGCTTTACCAGAGAGCTGGTGTAGTATATCCTCGGCATTCTTCCCTTTAAGGGATGTTTCATGAAGATCCTTGTCTTGCCACTTGTGATATAGTTCGACTCCAACCCAGACGACATCCGCTGCAGTTCTTATGTTTCCTAAATCACCCTTTTTATGCAGGATCTTATCTATAAGCTTCATGAAGCGGAGCCCTTCAGTGACACTGTTCAGTAGGTGATTAGATTTCTGCTTTTCAACGTTGGGAATTGCGAGTGCGATGCTGGTCAGGGTGACCACAGCAAGAGACCAGCAATAAGGAAGGTCTTGAGAATGCAGACTTAAAACTCGACGACTATCAAATTCCGTTACCCCTCTGAAGTTGGATGATTTACACAGAAACTTTAACAAGTGTTTTGGCTTCTTCTTCTGGCCGTTTTGAATGACTTTATCTACCTCTTTACAGATGTTCTCCAGACTTTCTGTGGGCAGCTCTACTTCCCCTTCAAGCAGCATAACATAATGCCTAATGTCCACCTCAGAGTTAGCGGTGGATCCTGTGACTTTGTGATGTCGTGAGGATCCAGAGTCAGATACGCGTCTCTGCCTCAACTGTCTGACGTAGTTGAGGCATAAGATGGTTGGAGTTGTTATGCAGATGGAGACGAGGAGGACTAGTTTACTGGCAAGAACAACAAGAAACTGAACAAAGATGCAGAATTTGAGAACTAGTCCTCTAAGGCAATGAACAACTCTTCTGAACTTGAGATGTCGAATTTTCACAGACAACGATCGTTGTTCCCACTCCACCATCTTTTGAGTCCAATAGCCCTCGACTGTGAATGCACCTTTGATGGCCTTACTCCCGTTGTTCGATGACCTAAACCGTATGGCAATGAACCATCTGGCCGCTGGGGCAATGGTTCCCACTATCACTCCAATAGTTTGACTGATCATAATCCATTTCGTCGACCACCCATAACTGGAGTAATAGTTATTCAGTATGCTGAACTCCATCCCCATCCGAATCTGAGCTTCCACCAAAATGAGAGCAATCAAGAAGCTCACGGCACCAGACGCTGTGCAGGTAACAGAACGAGCTATCACAAACTGAGGGCTACTAGTTTCTGCCATCACCCAATATTTCTTGATTAATACTCTCAATTTCTCAGTAGTAACTCTCCCCATATCTACTTGCTCTTCGTTTAAAGCCGATTTATGCATCTCATGGTACTTCTTTTCCAGGTACCGTTTAGTGGAGGGAATCATCAGCGCCGATGAACTGACCATAACAAGCAAAACCAGCATAGCAATAATGGCTAAAATTTCTTCAACAACGCAGCCTTCCACTGAGATAAATGCACTTGAATAACCTGGATGCATACATTAGCTGTCACAGTGATCACCAGAATGCCTAACGCCGTGACGTTCATCAGAACGTCCTTATCGCCCATGGACCCCAAAGAAGTCAAGAAATTAGCCATGGCAGTTGACAAGAACACAAGGCTGCTGACCTTCGCCAGACGATCCGTCACAGCATACATCCGGGTAGTAAGGTCAACCGGGAGCTTCATCGCCACTGCTAGCAACGTCAAGGAGGTTGCGTTAAGCGCAAAATATTTAGATGGGAACCAATACTTTTTGCTCCAGAATCCGTGGAAAGCATCGGCAGCCATCGCAAGCGTGCAGACTAGAGACGCTCCAGCAACGTACATGCCTATCCACGGCATCGGCGCTTCAAGCTGTCTCTCCACATCCGTGGTGCCATTAGTTCCCTCCCAGGGCATTGGTGACAGGTTTAACACAGTTTATACCTTAATTTGTGAAGATAATTGATTTAACAAGGGACAAGTTCATACAAGTCAAATCAAATTCTTGATCAAGACTCAAAAACCATGGAGATTGAAGACCACCTGAGTTGGATCAGAGGATCTTTCATTGTACTGACATTAAGATCAGGGGATGGAAAGAACTGAGAGCAGACTTATCTTGGACTCTGCAAAGAAATAAAATAGAAAAACTCCTGTGAAAGGGTGACAAGAATACTTTTTATCTTCCAATCCAGCTCAGGGGTGGACAACATGTCTATACATGACCATGTAATAAATTTTTTTAATATGTTCACATGCAGATTAAATTGACTTTGCTTTTAATTACAAAGTGATCTTTCATGCAGACCTGTATTTAATCTTAAAAATGGAATCTTGCATAGAGACCTGTGTTTCATTGTTCAGAAATTGTCCTTTTCTGACCACAATCAATGGTTTAACATATGAGCATTTGTCCGCATTTCCCTCTCACCTAATACTAAACACAAGATGACAGTCTTACTTTGCTATTGCTAGTCCAATTCATATTTGTATAACTAATCTTGTTGTGGAAGTCCTTACACCTGTTGAGTATCTGTTGTCTCCGGGTCTGTCTTTTTTACGGTTTCTAGGACTTTAACCAGCATGGATTTGTATTTTCTTTTGACCCGTTTGCTTTTGGGCCGGGTTAAGGTGACTTTGAATAATTTGAGTTTGAATGTTGGAATCAAATCTAATTAGTTGGTGAGGTTGAGATTGAGTGAGAGCTTAGTTTTTTCGAATATAAAATATAGCTAATTATACTTAAATTACACTTACACCGCCTCTAAAAAATCTCCATTTAAACCTGAACTCCTTCCATTAGAGTTTGGATGTAAAACACTGACGTTAGCACAAAATTATATAAATTTTCGAGTTTGCCCATCATTTAATATTTTCAAGTATATTTTTTTACTTATAAATAGATAAAATATAATATATATATATATATATATATATGGAGTGATGTTAATATCATGATATTTTTCCTCTTATGAATACAATATTATTACATGAGAGTATTAAATGAGGGTTCAAATGTGAAATTTATGTATTTTTTGTTAATATCAGTATTTTTCATTCAAATCCTAATGAAAGAGGATCATGTGTAAACAGTGTAATTTCAAAAAAAAAAATTGGGAGAAAGTGTAATTTCGTTCAGAGAAAATCTAAGTATAATTAACTATATAATATATTACAAAGTGTTTTGTAATCTCTTTTAGAAAAAGAGATTATAAGCTCTAAAAAATAAAATGTTTAGAAGCTTTTAAAAAAAAAGTCTGGAGTTGCTAACTTCTTTTTAAGATCTTAACAAATTCCTTCAAAATTAATACAAATTTATCATTACTAATACCTTATAAGTTTCATGATCTTATTTTATCCAAATGTTTGGTACTACAATTGCAGATTTTCCTAATGTAGAAGTCTCACGGGACATGCACGTGATCGAAATAAAGGAATTTCATGATGAATAATGGCCAATCTCTACCTGAGGTGAGGGTTTAGGATGTCCTTGAAAGTATATATATATATATATATATATATATGTAAATAACCTCTTAACTCTTTAACTATGGATTAAAAGTTACGATTATTTAAAATTCAACCTGATAATCACACACTTCAAGCATTATATCTTGAATTTCAATCGATCAAACTCTCTTAAATTGTATTTGTCTCTTATTCTACACCATTTTTCTTGATGTGAATTCAAAGTCCATGATAGTTTGAAAAACCTCATGCTTAGGAAACTAACTTCTTGGCTGAAAGGGCTGAGGCTGAAGTCTTATGAATAAATATAAGATCATGACTTCGAATTCACAAAATATGTAAGTTATTTATTTCATTCAATTTCGTGTGTTATAAGTTGGTATTCTATTATTTGTCGTTATTTGAATATTACTGAGTGATATATCAATATCATGATCACAACATAAAAAATATGATAGTAGTGACAAACTATTATTTGATAATTTTAAATTTATCACTAAAAGTACATATTAAGTGACAAGTTTTATCTTGTCACTATATAATTAGTAGTGATGAAACTTGTATATTAAGTTGTCACTAAATACAAGGGTAAAATTCATTTTGATCCCTAACTTTTGATTTTAATTTTAAAATAGTCATTTTCTTTTCAACTCGGTCTAAATTAGTTCCTTCGATGAGTGATTTTTCTATATTACCTTTATGAAACTCCCTTTTTTTTTTTATTACATAAAGTTGTTTGTCGTTCACTTTTTATTTTTAATTATAATTTGGTCCTTCTATTTTTAAACTTAGAAAAATATAACCGTTTTTAATTGAAATAATTTATCGTTGGCCCTCAAATAATAACTAGATCAATGATATATTAATATAATTATTTTGAATTTAATGAAGTTATCGAATTTTTCAAATAAAAAAATTGAATAAATAAGTTGGATAAAATAGTTTGAATAAAAAAGAGAACAAACATATTTAAATAAAAAACTTCAAAAATTACACCATCAATTGAGAAAATAAGTAAGTCAACTAAAATATTGAAGAATGGGGTATATAAAACTCCTTAATTCATTCAAACATTCTTTTATTTGAAAATTGCAGAAGTTAAACAAATTTAAAACAATTATGTTGATGTCATTAATCAAATTATTTTCTATACTTTTATATAATAAAATATCACCATTTTATTGTCTTCAATTTTTTTATTTGTCATTTTTTATTTTTTATTATTTGGCAAGCAAAAGAAGCATCAAGGTTGTTGGAACCATGTCACTGTTGGCGAAATTGTAATACTCGCCAAGAAGGCTCTGTAACTGGAAAACTTGTATCCAGGCGTTAACCACGATTGTGATTACAAGAATCCCAAGTGCAACAACATTCATTAGAATGTCTTTATCTTGCATGCAACCCAAGGACAACATAAAATTAGCCATCGCCTTTGACATAAAAAACAAACTGCTTGTTCTTGCAAGTCCGTCCGTATCATACAACAAAAGGGCGTTGAGATCCACTGGCAGCTTCATTGCCACGCCTAATATGCTTAAGTAAGTAGCGTTAAGAGAAAAGTATTTGCATGGGAACCAGAGCTTCGTGGCTCGGAACCCATTGAAGACATCAGCTGCTATTGCAAGCGTGCAGATTGCAGAAGCTGCCGCAATGTACAGGCCTATCCATGGCATTACCTCGTCAAGTTTGTTTTGTAAATCACTGTCGAAATCATTCATGATCTTTTTCCTTGCAATAAGTGTTTGGGCAAGATCAAAGAGGCAGGTGGAGCAGGAATCTGAAACTTGTATGCTGATGAATGTTTGTGTGGTGTTTGGTTGATCTTGTTGGGATATTAGTAGGGATACTTACAATTTTAGTCCTCATACATCGCCACTAACTCATTTTCAGTCACTAAACATTTTGAAATTCTATTTTAGTCCTTCAACTTTTAAAATATTAACAATTTCGGTCCTTGAGCCTAATTAGTGACTATTTTGCCCTTTCAAATAAAACATATAATCCAATTATCTATTTTCTATACTCATGATCAGGCCTAACATGCTTTTAAAAATAAAATTAAACCTAAAAAAATTCATACATTGGTTGACCGTCTTGCTCCCGAGTATTTCAAGTCCTCAATTTTACGGACTTCCTCCGACCACACTACTGCAACAGATGGTTAGCAGGCACATGGCTCATTTAGTAACAATCAATACCTATTTTGTTTCCTACCTTAGGGCATCGAGGTATTACAGAATAGAGTCTTAATAAAATTTTGGGTAGACAAGTTGAACATAAATTTTTACTTTATTGAAGAAAAAATTAAAATATTACATAGATTTTGTGCAGTCCGTAATATTGAGGACTTGTAATACTCTAGAGTAAGACGGTCAAACAAGTTATGAATTTATGGACGCTTAATTTTACTTTTGAAAGCATATTGGCCCTGATCATGAGCATAGGAAATAAATAGTTGGACTATATATTTTATTTGAAAGGCAAAATGGTCACTAATTAGGTCGAATGATCAAAACTGTTAATATTTTAAAAGTTGAAGGACTAAAATAAAATTTTAAAATATTTAGGGACTAAAAATGAATTAGTGGCAATGTATAAGAATTAAAACTGTAATTATCCCGATATCAGTACCCTTTATACAATACTTGTTTAGGAACCCCCTTTATATGAAAGTGGGAGGAAAAGAGCTGAGGGGTCCCCTCCTTGCACCGTGTTTTTCATATTTTTGACGATTGTTTCGTGTTATATTACCGGAAATTCTTATCTAGATCTGATTCAATCATACTTGAACTAATTTAATGACAAATGCATTGCACTTGTCATATAATCGGTATATAATTTAGGGAAAGTGACCAATCACATAGCAAATATAATATACTTACTTTGTAATTGGTTTGATTCGACCAAACCTGATCTGGACAAGAATTTTTCGTTATATCATTAGGATATTTTTGAATATTTTAGTCTATCTTACTATAAAAAAATATATTGTACAACAAGTGATTTAATTAAATCTTATTTGTCTTGTAACATGTCTTACTCTTCAAAAATTTAATTTGCATGATAATTTATTTAATTAATCTTATTCTTTTATCTAATCTATTTTAAAACATGACAAATGATCTAATTAATACATTCTTATTTATATTTATAACAGATAATTTCTCAATGTATTAAATCCAATTTCAATATATTTCGTGTTATATCATCATTAGCGAATTTTTGATCTAATAGGTGTATTACATTATGAATATAATATAGATAATAAAGATTAATGTGAAGAAATAAGTGCATTGTCAAAAGTAACTATAATATATATGAGTAAATATGAACAATGTGAAAAATTATTAACGAGAGTACGTAAATAATAAATATAATTTTTTTATTATGGGTTAATTAATAAGTAATTATTTCACATAATTATCCTTAGGAATAATATTGTTTTAAGGTTAATTTGGGTGAACTAAAAAATAAAAGAAACTTTTAAAGTCATTCATATTTTTATTAGTGAACGAGATTCAGTTTTTCCAACAATATATAATAAAATTGCTCCATGTTAAAAAGTTTTTCCAAGTTTTTGGTATTACACATATAGTTTTATTAATATAGTTATTAATAAATATAGCTATTAATGACTCATTAAATGACTTAATTAGTAGTTTACAATATCTATTATAATGTTATAGTAACTATATTAATAATTAAAATTAGATTTTTTTTTAATCATGCACACTTTTTCCATAATAGTATAAAATGTTTATCTATGGTTGCGTGCTTATTTTTTTAATTTTTCTTTTTTTTTTTTTTCCGAAAAATGGATATGTGTTGTGATGGTTTAGAACTTAGGAGTGGCATTTACACCTTTCGATATTTTTTTTACTAGAAATAATAATTGTACTGCATTATTGAAAAGATCAAATCTTATATATTAATATTTTATTTTATTATATTAAATTTTACTAAAAAATATCATATAGTGTATCCAATAATTACACCTCAAATGCTCAAATTGCATTTTAGTAAGTGAATACCAAAAAAAAAAAAAAAAAGTGTTTACTTTATTTTGATTCTCATTTATCTTTTAACCTACGTTACTCTTTAAAATATTTGCTTAACATGATAATTCAATTAATTGATTAGTCTAATGTTACCCTCCAAAATGTCAAACTCCGCCACATTTTCGTCGAAAAATATAGAGAGGGAATAAATTGAGACAAAAACTAAAAGTTTAGCATGCTAAATCAAGAAATGAACTTAAGAGATTAAAGTGATTTTAAATGAAATTTAAAGATTAAATATAGCATTTTTCCTAATTATTATTGTCATTTAACTTTTTCAAACTTATCTTTAACTCTTAATCTGGAAAAGTACCGGCATAGATCTATTTATTATTGTTTTTTTTTAAATTAGATAAGTTTTATGAAATTTTGTTCATAATTTTAGTTTATTTAACTACTGAAAATGAAAAAAAAAAAGAGACTGTTTGTTTTAAGTTAAATAATATGTTGTTATTATTATATTCACAAGAGTTTAAAATTTTCATTATACACATAAGATAATTACATTATATTCAGTGTATAAAAATAAAAGAGAATTTTTTTTGACTTAAAAAATGATTAATTTGTCAATTTTACAAATTTAAGGGACTAAAATGAGAAAATTAAATTTAAATTGATCATTTTATTTTTCAAAATGTCAAAATTTGGCCATATTTTTATCGAAAAATGATCAGAGCGACCAAATTGAGACGAAACCTAACGTTTAAAAATGTTGAAATCGAGAAATGAACTTAAAGAATTAAAATGATTTTATACGAAAATTTAAGGTGTCAAATAAAGTTTATATATATATATATATATATATATATTTAATCGACGTTTATTTTCTTTTTAAATTTGATTATCTCTTATTTTACTCATTTTAAATTATTTTCCCTAAATTATCCGTCCAACATCGGTTTCAGACACGAGAATGGGTGATTTCATGTTAGGTATGAATTTCTGAAATTTTGTCGGAAAGACTCTGCAAATTCATTTAATATTAATTAGTAGCTTTGTGTTTTGGGCAAAATTGTTAGAGATAACCTTTTTTTTTTTTTTTTTTTTTTTTTTTTTTTTTTTTTTTTTTTTTTAATGATAAGTTCAGATCTTAATAAGTTCAGAATTTTAATCTCTTTGGTGTCTCTTCCTTTTTTGATTTTTTTTTTTTTTATGGATCTTATAATTTTCTATCTTTATATTTACTTTTTTTTTTTCTTGCATTTCTTCTTGATACTGTTTCATTATAAATTTAATATTAATTTGTATATATTTTATTAAATAAAAAATAATTTAAAATTATTCTACTTTAAATAATATTATAAAATTTATACATGTGCCACAAATACTATATATTAAATAATCAAATTGTCCCATAATTAACTATGTCCTATATGTGCTACAAAAACTAGCAAACTCTCATGTGTTGGATTGAAAAGTGATTCTTGAAAAAATAAAAAAATGAAGAATCTTATACTAATTAAATTTGTGATTGTACTATACACCAAATATAATAATTTTATTATATAATTAATTCAAAACTAACCAAATACGGCTAGAAGTAAATTGATCATAATATTGAAGGGATCCAAACAATTAACAGGGTGGATAATATCTGTACTGATATATATATATATATATATATATAAAAGGAGGATAATTATATTTTTTTATTTAAGATTTGGTGTAATTACACGTAAATATCCTGTAGTTTGGATATTTATATCTGATATCACTGAGGTTTGTTTTCATCTAATTTGTTGGATTAAAATTAATATTTACCCTTGATTGACTTATTACGGACTTATTATAGGTTAAATAAATCTTTTGACTAAACTATCCTTAAAACTATGAATATATATATTTTTACATGTATTAACATGTGAACATATATAAGGGTAATTCGGTCATAAGAAAATTTATTTAACCTGTAATAAATCAATAATAAGTCAATCGAGATACATATAAATTTTTATTCATTTTTCTGTTAACATTATCAAATTTGGTGAATTTTGATTAACAAAAAAAATTAAAAAATGTACATTTACCTCAATTGACTTATTACTAATTTATTGCAAATTAAATAAATATTGTAATGATTAGATTACTCTCATACATCTTCATGCATTAATACATGAGATGGGTATATTTTCACTGTTATAAAAGTAATTTAGTTGAAAAAAATTATTTAACCTACAATAAGTCAATAACAAATCAATCGTTGGTAAATATCAATTTTGATACAATTTTTTGTTAATATAAGCAAATTTCATGAATTTTAACTAATAGAAAACTTATTTATTAGATAAAAGTAAATCTAAAAAATTTCAAATATAATTTCTCAAAATATATAAAATATACATATATTAACTTAAATTTTAAAAAAATAATATTCTTATTTATTATATACATATAGAAACAATATTATATGACAGCTAATAATTATATAGAAATTTCTGTTTTTTTTTTTCTTGGAACAATAAAGAAGTCGTCGACTCTTGCAACCCAATAGCAGCAGTGGTCAAGTCAGAAAAGCAGATAGCACAATAATAAATGAATATATAGCTTTGTGTTCACACTGCCTTTTCAGATGTGATGACTATGAAAAAGAAATTAAAACCTAATTCATCTTTAAAATAGTCTTTCTACACTTACCCCCCTTCTACTATAGCAATATATAAAGGGTTAATTATTTTTTATTATTAAAAAAGTTATAAAAATAATAATTTTTTAAATAGTATAACAAAATATGTCGAGTAGTGGACAGTGTCCAATACTCGACAATAAATTTTATTTTTTTAAAAAATAAAAATCAAGTCGCTGATGGCATTCACGTCTCATAGTCGTGGACTTCGTGGATAGAGTCCACAACTCGGGTTTATTTTTTTAAAAAAATTATATTATAATTATAAATTGTTAATTATAAATTTATGTATTATACTTTCAACCAATTTGTTACAAAATATTACAATAAAAATACAAATATTAGTCTTTTTATTTTCTCGCCCACATTTTATATTGGCTTATTTTGTTCATCATTATCATCACCCACGGAATTAATGTACAATCGACTTGATGATGCTCCAGAACTGGACTCTACATTATTACAATATGCACTAAATGATGAAAATATAATTTGTGAAATATCCTGGTGCATATGGTTGATTAATGTCAAGGCCAAGGTCAAAATCTACATGTGAAGAATAAGCTTCTACATGACTTGATATATATTGAGCTGATTGAAATCAATCACCTTGTGGCGGTTGAGGCATATAGTAATCTTGAGGCGATTGAGGTACGTAATAATCTTGAGGCGTATATGTTGTTGAAGGATCAACTATATTAATCCCAATATCACCACGTTCAACTCAACCAATAGACATTCGGCTAGAATTTATTCTTTGTGTGTGGGATGTGGTGGGAGCATTATCAAATGATGTTGCAATTGTTGTGGTTGATGTGTTAATATTTTCTTGATAATTTATATTCCGTGTGTGAATCAATCTATCAATTTGCAGTACCCTTTAATATCTAGTGGTGTAGATTGACAAAGTACTTCAAGGGCATTTACCTCTCCAGTCTTAAAAATACAGAAAAACACTAATTTTAATGTAAAACAATAATTTAGGGTTTTTTTTAATAGTGTGATACATAAAAAATATAATAACACATAATAAATAATTAATTCAAATAAAAGTTGTTCTTGAAAATAGTTATCTTTTTGTATCAAAGGATCAATATTTTTAAGAGTTCAAATCGATTTTTGGACAAGATTGTTAAACACAAATTTTTGTTTTCACGTATGCTATAAATATACTGTTTCAATTATCAGTTTACAATTCCTTTTATATAAAAATTGCATCAGAAGCAAAAATATATACATTTTTGCTCATTTCCCTCTTGGCAGGATAGTAAAATAGTTTGACTAATCCGATACATTGAATTTGCTGCTATAATGTTAGCTGACCAATTGAGAGAATTTTCCATTAGAAAATCACTTGTTCTTCTCTTAAACTTCGCAATTGTTCTTTCAGCATTGTTCGAGAACTCTGCTAATATTGAAGTTTTTGCATCTAAGAGATATCTTGTGGAGATCCATCCCTTTTCACTTCCTGTACAGTGTGACTCCAACCCAAGAACCCTCTGCAGCGTTCCTAATGTTCACGAGTTCATTGCTTTCATTGAGGACTCATTAGTAGAGGACATGGCAAGAACACGCAAGAAAATAGATCAAAGATGAATACACTGAAAAGAGAGAGACTAAAAGCACAAACCTGGTAAGATGCTGCCTTGGTTCAAGAAAACGAAGAGAAGAGAGGAAAGGAAAGGAGGAAAGTCTCCTACGAAAGGAGGAAGGTGGAGAAGTTACTAGGCCAGTGTAGGTAACCACTCCACGAGGAGCCGTTAACCACGACGTGGGCGCGAGGAGGGGGGGGCTAGAAACCAACCACGCGCCCATAGCCCTAATCATAACTGCCCTAAGGCAGTCATTTCAAAATCAGAGCTAGGATCAGATTTGTGCGGCAAAAGGAGGAAACGTAAGGAGTGAGGACGAAGACCCGGGCTCGAGGATACCTAGTAAATTGCAAATCCCAGGAGAAAAGATGTCTTGGGCTTACTCCAAGGAAAGGTTCGGATGAGCCTGCTTTTCCTCAGAGTAGGGGGCTTGATGATATGTGTATATTCAAAACGGTCCAGATAAAATATGATGGCCCAAACAAAGACTCTAGCCCAACAACCATAAATAGATCAAGCCTAGGAATGCAACCGGCCCAGACAACCATTCC
>JACGWL010000149.1:0-32055 GCA_034509725.1 Sesamum angolense
AAAAAAAAGAAAAGAAAAGAAAAGAAATGCCTTAAAAAAAATCATCGAAAAGAAAAAGAGCATTCTCTCTCCAAAAGTAAGGTATAGTTCAAGTCATGAGAAGTGGGGCATGAAATTAGAGCATGAGATAAATTGATTTTTGAGAAGCTTGAATTCTTACATCTATTACTTGGTGCTCTATTTTAGTTTTTTGGATTTTTACCTCACTTTTCCATAAACTCCTACCCCTAAACCAAAGCCCCATTACAACCAAAATTTAAGACCTCTTTGATTCAAGTGCATGCATATCTATAAGTGGTGGATATTTTGGTGTATAATCAAACCTATGGTGAAGCATTTTCATAGAAAGCATTTGAGCGAAACACTTAGCCCAAAATACTTGAGAGACTTGGGAAGAATGAGAGAAATGTCCACTGATTTTTTATGTTTAATTTTTTTATGAAAATCGTCCTGTGAAAACTTGTTTGAAGTTGTTGAGTTGTTTCTTATCATGTGATATATCATTCTTTAAACACCTAACTGAATCTTTGCTTGGGTACTTTTGTCTGCGATTTCATGAAGCTTGAAACACAATCCTTGAACTTCTTGATCTTTATTTCTTTGCATCGAGGACGAGCAAATGGTTAAGTGTGGGGATATATGATAGGAGTGCATTTATGATACTTTTATGTGGTAATTAACCTTCTTTTATGGCGTAAATATTCCTAATATAGTGTCATTTGCAGCAATAAATTATTATAGAGTGAAAGAAGAAAGAAATGGAGCAAAATGCCAAAATTAGAGAAATTGACAGCCTTGGAGAAACTGTTAGGCGTGCCCACGCCTAAACCTGCGGAAATAAGGTTGCTCAAAGAAGGTTGAAGACTCGATTTTTAGATGAAGTTGAGGCAAAGCAGGACATCTCTTGTTGAGTGGAAATCAACTTTGATGAGGGAATTTAATTAGGATTATATTTACTTCTTTTGGACTTTTAGTTTAATTAGGATTTTACCTTTTCCTAGTCCTAATAGACTTAGGTAACTATCTATATATATAGGTGATGTAATTCACCAACGAGACATGGTGGAATCTCTGCGTTCTAATAATATTTTCTCTTCTTCTTCTTATGTGTTCTTCTATGAGCATGTTAGGCAAGTTCTTTTAGTTCTGGTTAAAGATTCGGTGAATGCTTAATTCCTATGAGTTGTGAGATCTAATTTATACTTTCTACTTTCATTCATATTGGTATTTGTGTTGTTCTCTGTGCTTTTATTACAAATAATCTGATTTATGAATGATAGGATCCGTTATTGATTGTCAAGAATATTTGCCTAGCTAATTGAATTTGCAAATCCGTAATTGTTTGTTTAATTCAATAACTAGTGGCAACATAGCATAATTGATTATGTCGTAGTTTTCGATTATGTTGTGGGGAATGCACAATCTAACTTAAATAAATCCTCGTAGGAATTTATTGGTTAGAATTGGGCCTTTCTATTTCTCAATGCTGTCGGTAGATTAAATCTTGAGGACGTTCCTAAGGTTGTCTACTGATTAGGGATTTTAGTCAACGGACGTTCCTTGACTATCGACAAGGTAAGGAAAGGTGAGGTCGTTAGGTCGTACCAATGACCATAACCAATTTATCTATTGTGAATGATTGTCATATTTGCATCTATGATCAACCGGGAAATTGAGCATGATCCTATCTTTAACTGGAATGTCTTCTCATATCTATTCTCCTTCTAAGTATTTTCTTCTATAATTAGATTTTACAACAAACCCCTCTTTTTTATTTCATCTTTTAAGGAATTAATTTAAAACCAATCTCTGTGGATTCGATCCTACTCACTACTTTTACAAGTTTTTAGTAGGTATATTTTTGGGGAATTCGACACTCATCAAAGATCCTGCAACTTGTCACATGACACATATATGTCCAATCTTTATCAAATTAAGGAAGAGTTTTATGCGCGGTTTTCTTATAGGTACATCAGGGCATTGGGCCATTTTTGTGTTGTTCATTTCATATGTTTCTGTTGCTTAAATCTATTTATGCATGATACATTAGGGTTTGTTTTGCATATTGACAAAGATGGGAGATGTCTACATAATGATAATGTGTATTTCTTAAGATCATGCTCAAGAAAGGTAATGATGGTACTAAGAAATTAGGGGATTGGCAAACTAGACTTGCACATCTACTGCTTCCTTGGTCATAATATCCTGAACTTTTGTATTTCCATTCCCTGATTTAGAGTTTGAGATTTATCAAGGTTTCAGCTTTCCTTCGCTCAAAGACGCACCTTTGATTTTTGCAACAATGTCAAGCTTCTATGGAGTTTTCTTTTGACCCTCAAAATTTATCATATCCAGCAATGATTGCTACAAGCATGTGTTTTTAAACTTATGCATTAGGTAACTTTTCATAAAAAAACTGATGCTATGTCTAGATCATAGAATCCTGTATCATGTAGAAATTATAGGCCTCCTGAACTCTTTATGGTCCTTAAAATGATGCTTATGGTATAGTTTCTATTGTTTCCATATTGTAACCTGTACATGTAGATTCAATCAATCCTTTTCAACCTCTTTTTTCCATTTTATTTTCTGATTTGGCTTAATTTTTTATTATCGGAACAGTTCTGATTAATTGATAAGAGATACTTTATGTGATTATGCGTATGTGGAAGGTTAAGGGCAGCGGAAACGGTGAGGGAATGTGCTTAATGGGGAAGGAAAAGTTAGATCATATTTTTAATATACAAAATGTCTTTATTCCAATGCTCATTTCTACTACCTTATTAGTTGTTTCTCCGATAAACAATGTTGTGACTATAACAGGAGTTTTTGTCTCGTCCTTCTACATCCCTGTGATTACTCATTTGATGTGCTTATGGTCTGGATGGTTCGGCTTTCGTTATAAATCACTGAAAAATGAGAAGGGCAAGAATCCAACCATATCTTGAGCATATGTTAATATAAGACGTTCATGTTAATATTTTTTTTGTTTTCATATTAGCACAATTAGTATATGATGTTAACTTTGTCACTCTAATATAGAGATCTCCAAAGTATAAAAAGAATTATGCTAATGAATCCCTAGTGGAGGATATTATACCTGATGAAGATGCGCTACATGAGGCTTGAGAAGAAGGCACAAAGTCTAAACTAAATGGAAAGGCAGTTATGTCTCCTATGGGGTCGCTTCAACAATTCCTTCGTGCTTTCCAGCACGTCTCTTGAATCAGGTCAATCGGATGTTTTGTTCTCATTGTGGCTTAAACTTTTAAATTGGCTAAAATCTTTATCTAATTTATAAGCTAATAACAAAGAATTTATAGCATTTCTGTATCATGACATTTGGCGTCTACTTTTACCTGGAATTTGAACTTAAAAGTTCAACTTCGTTTAAGCATTTCTTATTTTTTCTATTCCTCTGATTCCAATTTTTTCTTACTTTTAAGCAGTTGATATCCATAATTCCAAATCAATCATTAACATTGTATCAGAGATTCAAAATCCTGATCCCCTAATCCTCTTATTTTACTTTCATCTTATTCTTCAATTTGATGTGATTAGACAAATTTGGCGTTAAGAGTTGTTCTTTAACTCCTTACTATTCCTTTTTCTTTTAGCTTATTGCGTAAATTAATGGGGTTAGCGCCAATATGATAAATAAAGGTATTCTGATTTTCCTTCAAATTTGATTGTAATTGGGAATATCAGGGAAAAATCTTCCAGTGGTTTGTCTATTTCAATGTTACTTCTTGTTTCCATAGTGACTGAAATTGCATGTCTCCCTATTTGATGCAATATATTATTATTTTGTAGATGTCAACTATCAATCTTTCCACCATAATTGGAATTGACCCCAAGCAATTTTTATCCTGCTACATATGTGGAAGAGGACTTTTATGTCACTTTTGTAGATGTCAACTATCAATCTTTCCACCATAATTGGAATTGACCCAAGCAATTTTATCCTGCTACATATGTGGAAGAGGACTTTTATGTCACTGATGCATCTGGATTTAGCAGGTCTATTCCTCCTACCAAAGACATTAGCTGGAGGGAAGTCACAAATCCTGATGGAACAACTTCAGTAAGTCGTTATGTGCAACGACTATTACCAGGTTAAACTTAGGTACATGCACTATCACAAAACTACACATACTTTGCATGTTCATGGTGGTTGAGTCGCATCATGCTCGCATGATAGTGATAGGACCAACTATTTGATAAATGTGGATGTTTTCCATCAAGAAATGTGCTTATACCCATTTATGCATAAAACTAAAATGTACACACGTAGCATGTATTGCAAATGTTTGTGTAAACACATATTAAGTTCGTGAAAAATAGTATTGAGTAAGTTGAACAAATCAAGTAATGTTTAAATAATTGTTCCTCAGAATATTAATAAATAATAATAAAATTTTATACTACTTTTAGTTATTCATATTGGTATATTTTCATTCCTATATTGTAGGAATATTTTCATTTTTCTGATACATAATAGATTATACAACTTTTTAAAAAATATAATTATTATTAAAAAAATTATATACTAAAAATATTTACATTTATTTAGCTTTTCTATATTAAAGGTTTTACCCTTAATAGTCAATAAGTTTCCGTACACAAATGTATACACAAAAAATGTACTATATATACAAATTTGCTTGAGAATTCTAATTGCTTTTCTGGATATAATTTATCGACACTTTTTTAATTTCTCTTTAGTGTTTAATTCTTTTCGTAATAAATCTATGTGTTCTTCTAGGTATAGTTAGTATATCTTTGTAATTTCATGCAAAACGAGTATTGACAAATTTAAGTTTTTCATCAACAGATTGTGAAAAATAATAGTCATATCTCATACGAACAAGTTATTATGTTTTTGAGTTGAAGATAATATTTTACGAAATGCCTATTACTGTTATATCCATATTCTTTTTATATTAGTTTCGTATTTATGAATAATTAAACATTCCTATTCATTCTTTTGAGTCTTATTAGGATTCTTAATCAAAAAATTCAAGTTATTGGTATTAAATAAAATTAATATACAAATTCTATATGTTATATTATTATTTCCTAATATTTAAAATTTTGTAATAACGTCATTGGAATGCAATTTTACTTTACTATGCATAAATAGGTATATTTTAGTTGTATGCATAAATGGGTATAAGCACATTTCTTGATGGGAAACATCCACATTTATCAAATAGTTGGTCATATCACTATCATGCCAGCATGATGCGACTCAACCACCATGAACATTCAAAGTATGTGTAGTTTTGTGATAGTGCATGTACCTGAGTTTAACCTGGTAATAGTCGTTGCACATAACGACTTACTGAAGTTGTTCCATCAGGATTTGTGACTTCCCTCCAGCTAATGTCTTTGGTAGGAGGAATAGACCTGCTAAATCCAGATGCATCAGTGACATAAAAGTCCTCTTCCACATATGTAGCAGGTGTAGACATGTAAAATTTCATGTCTAATTGAATGATGACAAGTGTAAAATAATATATTATTTATCAATTTTTATTTATATTTTGGATTTTACTAAATTAATTCCAAGTATAAATAGTCAATGTAATTGATATTTTGATATATATTTTATCATCAAATCAATGGCCGTCAAGTGTCAAAATGAAGTATTTCGGCCAATCAAATAATGCTACGCAGTCAAAGATTCCAGCCAATCAGACCGCGCCATGTGGAGCAATTGCATGTACGCTCCAATCAAATCAAGACAAATATTGGTTATATTTATCTCTTTAAAAAATGCAAATATTAAAGAGATAATGTCAAATTGACCAGACATATTATTCCAAATATATTATGTATTTATTTCTTTAAATTAAATTATAAAGAGATAATACAAAAGGTGTTCAAGTAGATCACAACTCTACCTCTTTGACACCTATATAAAGGGGTCCCTGCACCCTCATTTGACACACAGAGCTCGAGAAGGAAGAGCCAAGCAAGGGAAGATTGCAAAATTCCCTCTACGCAATTCCTCAAGTGACAGAGCTCGAGAAGGAAGAGCCAAGCAAGGGAAGATTGCAAAATTCCCACTTTCAAGTCATCAAATTCCAGTCAAGACTATAGCGTTTAATTTGGGATTATTGGCGAAAGCCCTCAAATTAACGTTATAGAAATTCAAATTCAAGTCCAAAGGAGATCTACATGGAGATTACTCTTTGAATTAGTCAAATTTGTCAAATACATATTTTGGAGGGAATAATTAAGGGATAGAATAGAGATTGTACTCACATTGACATTTTAATCCAAATATTTTTATTTGTAATAATTTATTTGTGTTTTGATTTTTTAGACACGATAAAATTAGAGCTCACGGCAGGATCAAATTGCTTGGGGTCAATTCCAATTATGGTGGAAAGATGGATAGTTGACATCTACAAAACATTAATATATTGCATCAAATAGGGAGACATGCAATTTCAGTCACTATGGGAAACATGAAGTAACATTGAAATAGACAAACCACTGGAAGATTTTTCCCTGATATTCCGAATTACAATTAAATTTGAAGGACAATTAGAATACCTTTATTTATCATATTAGCGCTAACCCTATTAATTTACGCAATAAGCTAAAAGAAAAAAGAACAGTAAGGAGTTAAAGAACAACTCTTAACGCCAAATTTGTCTAATCACATCAAATTGAAGAATAAGATGAAAGTAAAATAAGAGGATTAGGGGATCAGGATTTTGAATCTCGGATACAATGTTAATCATTGATTTGGAATTATGGATATCAACTGCTTAAAAGTAAGAAAAAATTGGAATCAGAGGAATAGAAAAATAAGAAATGCTTAAAAGAAGTTGAACTTTTAAGTTCAAATTTCAGGTAAAAGTAGACACCAAATGTCATGATACAGAAATGCTATAAATTCTTTGTTATTAATTTATAAACTAGATAAAGATTTTAGCCAACCTAAAAGTTATAAGCCACAATGAGAACAAAACATCCGATTGACCTGATTCAAGAGACGTGCTGGAAAGCACAAAGGAATTGTTGAAGCGACCCCATAGGAGACACAACTATCTTTCCATTTAGTTTAGACTTTGTGTCTTCTTCTCAAGCCTCATGTAGCGCATCTTCATCAGGTATAATATCCTCCACTAGGGATTCATTACCATAATTCTTTTTGTACTTTGGAGATCTCTATATTAGAGTGACAAAATTAACATCATTTACTAAATGTGCTAATATGAAAACAAAGAAATATTAACATGAACGTCTTATACTAACATTTTTCTCATTAATCCAATCATGAGCAGCATATTCTTCTGGTTCATCATCACCAGAGTCCCCAAAAACCTCATGGATTACTACAGCTCAAGATATGGTTGCATTCTTGCCCTTCTCATTTTTCAGTGATTTATAATGAAAGCCGAACCATCCAGACCATAAGCACATCAAATGAGTCATCACAGGGATGTAGAAGGACAAGACAAAAACTCCTGTTATAGTCACAACATTGTTTATCGGAGAAACAACTAATAGGGTAGTAGAAATGAGCATAGGAATAAAGTGATTTTGTATATTAAAAATATGATCAAACTTTACCTTCCCCATTAAGGGCATTCCCTCACCATTTTCGCTGCCCTTAACCATCCACATACGCATAATCACATTATGTATCTCTTATTAATTAATTAGAACAGATAATAAAAAATTCAGCCAAATCAGAAAATAAAATGGAAAAAAGAGGTTAAAAAGGATTGATTGAATCAACATGTACAGGATACAATATGGAAACAATAGAAACTATACCATAAGCATCATTTTTAGGACCATAAAGAGTTCAGGAGACCTATAATTTTTACATGATACAAGATTCTATAATCTCGACATAGCATCAGTTTTTTTGATGAAAAGTTACCTAATGCATAAGTTTAAAAACACATGCCTGTAGCAATCACTGATGGATAAGATAAATTTTGAGGATCCAAAGAAAACTCCATAGAAGCTTTACATTGTTGCAAAAATCAAAGGTGCGTCTTTAAGAGAAGTGAAGCTGAAAACCTTGATAAATCTCAAACTCTAAATCAGGGATTGGAAATACAAAAATTCAGGATATTATGACCAAGGAAGCAGTAGATGTGCACGTCTAGTTTGTCAATCCCCTAATTTCTTCGTACCATCATTATCTTTCTCGAGCATGATCTTAAGAAATACACATTATCGTTATGTAGACATCTCCCATCTTTGTCAATATGCAAAACAAACCCTAATGTATCATGCATAAATAGATTTAAGCAATAGAAACATGTGAAATAACCAAACACATAAATGGCCCAATGCCCTGATGTACCTATAAGAAAACCGCGCAAAAAGTCATCCTTAATTTGATGAGGATTGGACATATATGTATCATAGGACAAGTTGCAGGATCTTATGGAAAAATCATAAGCATTAGGAAAAAAAAAAAAAGGCTATCATTTGCAGTACAAAAAATGCAGTGACAACCTCCAAATAAGTATTCAAAGCAGTAAAGAGACGAGTAATTTATCTATATCCAACCCAATATAGACAGGAGATGTGATACAAAAAATCAAATAAGACACACAAAACACTAAATGTAGAAAATGGCTAATAAGTTGACAACAAGAAATAGAGGGAGGAATCAACATGAGACCTTTAGCTTCCAAGATGATCATAACGAACACCCTTGAGCTTGCCTCTTCTGTTGACTTCTGCCCCTCCTTCCCTTTTGCTTTGCCTCGACTCTCAGGCTCCTACTCCTCATTCTTCTCATCATTAAGGGGTAAGTTAACCAATTTCACAATGAAGTCAAAACCAGCAAATGCAATGTAAAACCAAGGGGAAAAAGTATGTCTTTTGAGCTTAATTTAAAACAAGAAAAGGAAATAACTATTTCAGTTGAACATGCTTCAACCAACAAAACAAAATACATCTGCAGACAACAACTATCATAAAACTAAGTGTATAATCAATCTTTACTAGAGTTTTCTTAGTCCTGCTCAAATACTACTTACTAAACTTTCGTAGTAACAAAGGGTTCAATAGACAAAGTGGCATCGATAATGCATAAACTCTGGTTCCTTACCTAGGAAAAGACCTTATGCCATATCGTCCTAAAGTACATGATGACTAATCACATGTGCAAAAGAATAATCAACTTCACTATTTTTTAACCAATTAATTTCTTTTTTTGTTCTCATGTTCATGTGTACTGGCAATCCCCTACCTCCCGCATATCGTCTTCGGGTCTCTATCCCTACTCTTACCAAAGATCCAACCAATGACATTTCGTTTACTTAATTTGTTAATTTTGTCCGCTAACTGTAGCACCAACATCTTGCTAGTCTCCCACGTGTACCTCAACACAACTTAATCATTACTGTGAAAGGTGTTCTCTAGTACAACTCAATTAATAGCAACTTTCTTAGCAATAAATAAATCGAACAGCTCCTGACTGGATCCAACAAAGTCAATTCAACCTAGTAAATTGGCGAACCAATCCATTGGTGGCCCCAAAACACACTAAAAGGAACAACAAAATCCACTGTGATTCCACAGTAAAGGCTAATCATAAAAGATTAATATATAACAATAGACCGGTGCTGTAATTTTAGCATTCTGAATACTTGATTTACCAATATATTCCTAGTCGGTTCAGTTTGGTTCTACTGAACAAACACCCCTAATCGAAAAGGAGAACATAGTTGATAAGACCAATTCGAGCTCGTAGCTAGTAATCAAAAGAAAAAGGTGTCTTCCTCACTTGCAGTTGTAGCCATTGATACAAGAAAAAGGCATCCTCATCATTGGTCACTAAAAATAATCGATATCAATCAAAGCCCAATCAAAGTAAAGCTTCCCCACTACTCTCAAAGCCCTATCAAAGTAAGATATTAGCCAACGTGAAGTATTGAATCGTTAGTATTTAATCAAATAGTTAAATATAAGACTAGTCAAATTATAGAAAGCACTTCCAAGATTATCTTTGTGGATTAGTAATTTTCAAACCACTACCACGTGGTAGTGTATTGCATGTCACAACTACTGCATGCATTGCATTGTAAATAGTTTGTGCATTTGCTACACTGAGTTTGCAACAATAAATATATGCTATAAGCATACAATTATATAATAAATAATTAAACGCAACCAAAGTGAATGTGCTCTGGAGAACAGGCCACGCCTCTCGCCACTAATCTAGGATGGGAGTTAAGCACAATGAGCAAGTTGTTTCTTGTATTATGGTGTCACAATTAGGTTTCATGTGGAATTGAATTTTTTTAAACGTGCATGTAAATTATAGAGAACTAAGATTTCAACTATATATTTTTCAATATAAAATTTGAACTCTGTGCACAGGATGCAGTGAAGTAGAACCCATTTCTCTCCTTTGATGCTCTTATGTAGTTTTTGACAATGTGATTGATAGATTCACTACCCAGTACTTCCACCAGGTGGAACATCCAATAATCTATGTGATTTGGTGAATGAAAAAATTCTGCCCATTTTAAATTCATTACCATTAACCAATGGAGGAATCTAGCAGCTAAAGCAAAATGAAACATATCAGAGAAAGATGCAGTAGAGATGATTGGAATTTGGAGCTAAAGCAAAATGAAACATATAACAAAAAGATGCATTAAAAATGGTTATCGATAACCCGCATGGGTCCATCAAGGAGCGATGATGGTAGGAGATTGCTGAAAATTTGCTCAACTCTTTAAACAAATTGCCCGCGTTTTTGGAATCTCTTGATTAGGTTTTCTATTGATATGAGTAATTTACCCAATCATTACAATTTTTGTCATAATTATTTCACCTATACATAGAAAATTGACCAATAGAATCATGCGTGAGAATGAACATATTAAAACCCTTTGGGCATTTATGGATGTAGGATGCATGACGAAACTACATTTTTCTTTGTTTTTTATTCTCTCTTCAACTTTCTCGATATATCTACATTTAATATGGTAGTAGAGCAAGTTTATTTGACATGCACTACTTTTGCTTGTGCCTTGTTCTACTTGCACAATGTTCGACCGTGAAACTTTTTTCGTCTTCCAAAATGAATTATAGACTAATATTTCATATTGAGCATCTCTTAACTATGTTGAATTAATCTATCTATTTTTCCTTATTTTTTCATATTGGAAGCCAATTCTAGACTAATATTTATGTCTTACATTCAAAAGGAATCATGGTGCATAGCGCGGTAAGAGCCGACATTGCCATAGTTATTTGAGTCGATTAGTTTGGTAACAAAGCTCCTGGAGATTGATGAAAAGATCATAATTGTTAAAGAAGCATGGCGCACAGGTGCCCTAGAGTCAGGGCACACAGCGTGGTGTGCGCCCACATTGCCATAGTTATTAATGCCGAGTCTTAGTGCGCACCATGGATAATGGAGTTGGGCTTGCAAAAGCCGCAAGGAAGGCATGCCTTATTTGTTGCGCAAAGACACGCCTTTTGCAAGCCCAACCTTGTTAGGAATTAGGTTGAACAGGCGATTGGCACAAAGGCAGTGCATGGAGGCGCAACTGCATAATTCGGTGCGCATGGGCTTGGCATCGACAATAGCGCAGCGGAGACGGCGGCTCGGGTTAGGGCTAGGTGGGTAAAGCGCAGGTGTGAGTTAGGGTTTCTTAGCCCTTTTTTTTAATGAATAAATGTATATAATATATATTGTTAGGACTAGAGTAGAATTACAAACATGGTATGGTGTGACTGAACTTTCTACCAAAAAGATCAACTACAAATCTTCGAATTAATCTTCTAACAATATTTAATTATTTGTGCATTATTGATTTTAAAAGATATTAATGCATAAATATATAATTTATTTCTATAAATATGTTTCATGCTTTAAAAGGTGTGTCATATTCTATGGATCCAAGGGACCTCCACACTTTGCGACTTTAACAACTATGCACAATGCAAATTTGCATAAATAAAGAAGAGTTCAAGAAATGCAAGATCACTAAATAAATCCTACATATTTATAAAAAAGTCTATCATCTAACTCCGCTGTTTAATACGTATTAAGAAGGGATAGAAGACGTTATGAAGACACAAAGAGACGAATCAATTTGAAAGGTTTTCTCTTCTTTCTTTTCAGCTTTCTTTTCTTTTCTTCTTTACAAAAACATAAATCAAATGCTAGGCTAGCTGAGCCCAACCTTATTTAAACTGGCCGAATAGTCTTTAAAAAAATGGGTTTTAGCCTAATTTTTCGTATCTTGGCTTTCAAAAGATATGGCATCGCGCCAAAGAAAAGGTGCGATATGACACGCCTTTTTGCACCTTGTACAAGCCCAACGCGATTTTACAAAAATTTAGATGGCTTGGACCATGGAACACTTTTTACAACTATGCAAAATATCTATCAAGAGCTCAAGTCTAGATTATTTTTAATTTTTCCATTATTGTTCATTAAGAAGGATTATTTGATCAAATTCCTACTTATTAGGGAATTAACTAAGGTAGGAGATTTCACGTGTTGAAGGATTAAGATGGACTCATGATCACAATGTGGAAGAATGCTTGACAAATTTTGGGACTTGGTACGGTCTAAAACGATACTAAAAACTGAATACCGAATTTTCAAGAAAATTAAAATCAAACACCGAACTAAATTTTTTGATTTGGTTTAGGTGCTAATAATTTTTCACTTTCGACTCAATTTAATCTGTACCGAATAATAAACACCCCTAGTCATAGGTCCAATTTTTGGTTGGGTCTTCGCACCAAGCTTCCTTCTTCTTTGGGCTTCAATTCTTAGGCATCAAGACTTTTCTTTTTAGGTCTAGCTAGCACTTCAAATCGCTCGATTCATTAAATCTTCATAAGTGTTTATGCTATGTTGGTACCATATTGAAAAATGAGATTATGAGAGATGGGCTGACCCACTACAATGGGGGGAGAGTCCTTGAACCAATCTTCAATTTGAACGAAGTGGGATTTAAGCTCCAAAATGGATCTTAATTGGGTTGCCCATTTATAGCACAAGACGTTCGCCTTGTCTGGTTTTGGGCTCCTTTCATTATACCATTTGATTTTATCCTTCATTTTATATGTAAGGTACTTATTCTTCTTCCTTCTTCATTTACTTCAGTCATTTCCATCCTCATTGTTAAGGAACTACTATATTATGACGAAGTTGAACAACATTCAAATAACATTTACCCATGGCAACAGGAATTTATCAATTTACTCATTTTATGCCATTCAAGCTTCATCAGTTAGCTTCACAAGGTTTAGGATATTACATAGAGATTTTCAAGTTTGATGCTTGTCATAGTATTACATGTTTCAATATTTCCATAACCAAACAAGTGACGCCTCAATGGCGTGCAATTACAAAGATAGGGCATCTTTATGTTGTTAATATGTAGATTTATGACCTTTTAATCAACTAAATTCCAATTTATACCTCCTCAGAAAGAAGGTATTCCTTCTTGATCGATTTCGTACTTACCAATGATGAGATTTTCAGTTTAAAGGGACTAAACGATTACGACGCTTATCGACCAATGATTACAAGCTAAAAAAATTACTATAGTTGTCTACTTTATTACTGAATACTTAAAGGTTAAATTTGGATGATTAGAGAATGTATTTTAAATGAGTCCATATCAAAAGAACCATAGTTCAAAACAAGAGTTGAACGATTTAGGACTTTCTAATATAGAATTATTTAAACAAATTCAAATGATTTATTATTAGAGATCCGAAATCCCTACCTTCAAATTCATTACTCAAACACAGCAAATAGAAGTTGGAATCTCTCCCATCTAAGGATTTTAGCATCATGCAACACAATGTGATACCCAGAGAAAAGCTAAGACGATAAATGCTCAAATATTTTGACTTCTGATCATGAAGGGGAACATTCAGAAACATTTAATTATATTGAGAAGTTATCACTAACCTCAGCTTCAACTTTTGAATCCTCATAAGGTTCTTCTTCCTTTTGAAGCATTTCCTCTACTTTCCTATGTGTTGCTGAACCCTCAACGCTCTCATCTTAAGGGAGGTGTAATAGGACGATGATGCTGAATTCTCAATATTTTTTGGTCCCTGTAAACCATGAATGTTAAAATCATTTAGAAGAAAACACATAATTTTAGCCTCATGCAGGTTATTTTACTATAGATCACATAATTTAATAATTTTAGCATAACGCTCTCCATAATCGTAATGACACAATAAATTTAGCATAACACTTTATATCTGTTGCTAACTTCTCATAAAGATGTTTATTAGCTTTGTTTTAGCATTTCTACCTACAAAGCCATTCCAGAAACTAAGTTAAAAATTCAACAAGTGGAGACCGCCTATTAAATAAATAGTAATATTAATGGTTGTCATTACCTTTTCCTTTTGCTCCTTCATCCTCTGAGGGTCCACATCAGTCACGTACTCCGAGGAGCTTTTTATGCATTGAATCGACCAAACCAGTCAAAATGGAATTTGAAGATACGAAAGACGGCATAACCATCATCTTTCTTGAGATTTTTCCCTGAGATTGATAGCTCCCCTACATAGGAAAGAGATGCAAGATATGAGAGGTTAACTTACAAGGAAACTGTGATGTTTTTTATGGATGCCGATTTGGAAACAAAGCATCACAATGACACATTTTAATAAGGCACAAAGAGACAAAGTTGAAATTATAAAAAGGCCATTCTTTTAAGTCAAACACATCAATTGGGCAATAACAATTAAGAAGCACCTTTTCATGCCTAAGGAAAAGATATGACTCAATGTCCTGTGCGTCTTGCTCACATATACCAAAGCTTCATTTTCGATTAGCAATTGCAAACTCCCATCGGACCAGGTCACAAAGCGCGCGTTGCTTTCAATTGCACATGCACATTTTTTTGAGATCATTAGATATGCCTATCTAATCCAAAAAAAAAAAAAAAAAAAAAGTCATATGTTCCTCCGACATACAAAGAAAATTAGCTCTACCACATCAGAAGTTGTCTATATTCATTGAACAACTTCAAACTTCCTGAACACTTTATCTCAAATTTGGCGATATGCTGATTTTGTGAATTGTGACTTCATGTGGGCCTTTTAATCAAAATATATTTATATTCTATCTATACTATATGTAAATGTATGAATGCTCGTAAAAGTTTCTTTCCTTTTTTGGGCCCTAAATTAACCTTACAATATTATGATACTAAGGGAGAAAACATACAATAATATATTTATTTGATTCCTATTAATTATTTTTATATTTAATAATCCCTATTAATAGTTTGGAAATTATATCCATAATGTAATAAAGTGAAATGAGTAAAAGAATAGAGGAAATTGGGAGGCATGCACGTTTATCTCTATCTCTATCTTTATTATTTCAAAAGCATAAACATGTTTTAAGTATCTAGTGAGACTAAAATGTCTTAAAATATTATTCACAGCAATATTTATGTAAATCAGCATTATTTTCTTAGATAAAAGTGTGTAAGTTAATAACGTGTGTTAGTTTTAAATATTGAATAGAAACTTTGATTTGCAATAAGATTTTATGAGTTCATTAAACCAATATAGATGGTTTTGTAGAATAACCATATTTCATAATTGGTTTTCTAAATTAATCTTCATGCATGTATATGCATATTTGTGTTAAAACATTTATATACCTATTTACATCTATATGTACGTATTATATATGTTCCGCATATAATTAATTAATATTAATACATATATCTATACAGACAAATGCATATATATCAGCACAATTAAGTTTGAAATGTTCTATATTTGGTAACTTATTGCGAATATATAAATATAGAGAAAACTGTTCCAAGTGAATTGAATTAAATTCAAAAAACTAGACAAATTTCATACAAAAAACATAGTATTACAAACATATATCAAATGCAATTGATAAGTGAACAAAAAATAATCTCTTTCTTTTTTTCTTTCAATCTCCACATCGATCATGGGATAAAAAATAATATATATCGTATCATTCATTATGATATCTTGTGAAAACTTTAACGTAAAACTTAAAGTTCAATTATTACTAGATGGAATACTACTTTTTTTTATTTTTATTTTTTTCTTTTGTTGTGTTCTATGCATTATGCAAATTATTCATAAAAAAGTCAAAATAATATTATATTTTCAATAGAAGAGATACTAAAATAACAATAAGTTGTTAACAAAAAAAGTGAACTTAGAATGAAAGATAAGGAATTAATACATAAAATAAAATTTGAAAAGTTTCTACTAGATTCAAACTCATGATTATGCTATTGCTGATAATCAGACTTATTACTCTCTTTATTTTTAAGAGTAGTTCTACAAGTTTAGTATGTAGCTTTAGGTGTTGTGCATTGCTCATAAGAAACTTTTATCACGATACTGGAATTTTATATTTCAATTTTGTACTTCTTTATTAGTGCATTTCATTTATCGTGAATGAAATTTTTAATTGTATTTCTTATTGTAAATAATATTCTTTACGTTTAATGCCGGTAGTCTTTCCTAGTCTTTCCTAGTAAAGTAAAATTGCATCCATTGACTTTATTAGAAAATTATAAATATCAAGAAATAACAATTCAACATATAGAACTTTTATAATAATTTTATGGGTAAATTACATTTTGCCATTCGAACAATGTCCGTTTTACACTTTGGCATCTAAACTTTTTTTTGTCAACTTACCATCTCAACTTTGCGAAATTTGCACTTTACCATATATGACCGTCTTTTTGGTGATTTTTTAATCGAGAAAACATCACATGCTATGCATATGTGAAAAATATCACATTAAATGACCTTTAAATATCACATGTGCATTGCATATGATTTTTTTTAACAAAAAACTTGGTGAAAAAATAGTTATAAATGATAAAGTGTAAAATTTCGTAAAGTTCAGATGTAAGGTGACATAAAAAAAATTAGATGTCAAACTGTAAAAACGGTCATAGTTCGAATGGCAAAATATAATTTATCCTAATTTTATTTAATAACAATAACTTGAATTCTTTGTTTAAGAATCCAAATAACACTCAGAAGAACGAATAGGAAAATTTAATTAGTCATGAATTCAAAACTAATATAAAAGAATATGGGGCATATTGTGAAATATTATCTTTAACTCAAAAACATAATAACTTGTTCGTTGATTATTAATTATTTTCCACAATTTGTTAATGAAAAACTTAAATTTGTCAATATTATTTTGCATAAAATTAAAAATGTATAATAATCATACCTAGAAGTACACATAGAACTGTTACAAAAAGAATTAACCACTAAAGAAAAAATTAATAAAGTGTCAAGAAATTATATTCAGAAAAGCAATTAGAATCTCAAGCAAAATTTTTATGTATAGTACATTTTTGAGTGCACAGTTGTGTGCAAAAAGATACTGACTAACGATGGTAAACCTGTAATATTGAAAAGCTAAAATGAATATAAATATCTTTTAGCATAAATTTTTTTGAATAATAATTATATTTTTTAAAAAGTTGTATAATCTATTATGTACCATAAAAATAAAAAAATTCCTACAAAATGTCTATGAAAAATATATTAATCTGAATAACGAAAAGTAGTAGCAAAATAATTTTTATTATTATTTTTATTCTTGGTCACAATTACCTAAGCATTACTTGATTTATTGAATTGAGTTTAAAGAACATTTGCAATACATGCTACATGTGTACATTTTACTAGTATGCATAAATTGGTATATGCACATTCTTGATGGTGACATCCACATTTATCAAATAATTCATGCTAGCATGAAGCAACCCAACCACCATTAACATGCAAAGTATTTGTAGTTTTGTGATGGTGCATGTGCCTGTGGTTTAAACTATTAGTAGTTGTTCCATATAATGACTTACTGAAGTTGTGCCATCAGGATTCCAGACTTCCCGCCTGCGAATGATGTTGGTAGGAGGAATAAGCCTGCTAACTCCGAATGCATCCATGACATAAAAGTCCTCTTCCACATACGTAGCAGGATCAAATTGATTGGGGTCAATCCCAATTATGCTGGAGAGATTGATAATTGCCTTATGCAAAACATTAATATATTGCATCAGATAGGGAGTCGTGTAATTTCATTCACTATAGGAAACAAGAAGTAACATTGAAATAGCAAAGCATTGGAAGATTTTTTTCCCCTAATGTTTCTCACTACAACCAAATTTGGAGGACCATAAGAATACCTTCGTTTATCATATTGGCTCTAATCACATCAATTTAAGCAATAAGCTAAAAGAGGATAGGATGGTAAAGAGTTCAAGAGTGCTCTTAACATCAAATTTGCCTAATCACATAGACTTGAGGAATAAGCTAAAAGAAAAGTAAGAGGATTAGGAAATAAGGATTTTGAATCTCCAATACAGCGTTATTCACTAATTTGGACTTATGGGTATCAACTCCTCCGAATATTTTAGTTAATTGAGATCTAAGCTAAATATCCACCCCTAATTCGAGTTCGTCAATCCAAATACACCCTAATGACAGATTTTGTTGAACAAGTAATGAGTACACTTGTATGACATGAGAAAAACTAGAATAAGACAGTAAATAATTTCCTCACTGCATATTGTTTTAGGGTAACACGCAAGCAAACGCTGGACGAGAAGAATTTTGAATATTTTTTCTGTTTACTTCATAAAAATCACATTAGTATAGGAAATAAAACAAATAAAATCTTATTTTAGAGGAGAAGGCTTCAAAATAAAACAAGACAAGTAAATAATTTCCTCACTGCATATTGTTTTAGGGTAACACGCAAGCAAACGCTGGACGAGAAGAATTTTGGATATTTTTTCTGTATACTTCATAAAAATCACATTAGTATAGGAAATAAAACAAATAAAATCTTATTTCAGAGGAGAATGCTTCAAAAATAATATTAAGTTAGAGAAAACACTCCTCCTTCCATAAGCAACTCAAGGAAACAAAAATACAGAACACATGTAAACCATTAAAAGATGGTTGCAGGTTTTCCACAAAACTGAACCAAGCCATTCGAGCTATACAATGAAATGCTTAAAAGGAATAGGTGTAACTGCATACAGACTACATGTAGAAGTTTGTTTCGTAGTTACGTGAAACTATTCTCTAATTAACTATATACTTAGTTATTAGACTATAAACTATATAAAGATTTTAGCAAACTTAAAAGTCATAAGCCTCAATGAGAGCAAAACATAAGATTGACCTGATCCAGGCAAGGTGATGGAATGCGCAAAGGAAGGTCAGACGCCATAAGAGGCGAACCTGCAGGAGGCACAACTGCTTTTCCCTTTAGTTTGGTCTTCATGCCTTCTTGACTCACTCGCAACTCATCTCCTTTTTGTACTTTGGACATCTCATCTTCATTCTCCACTGGGGATTCATCAGAATAATTCTTTTTGTACTTTAGAGATCTCTATATTAGAGTGACAAAGTTAACACAATTAGTATTATAAACTAAATGTGTTAATATGACCACAAAGAAATAGTAATGATTAAGGTCTTCTGCTAACATTATTTTCATTAACCCAATCATGGCTGCATATTCTTTTGGTTCACCTTCACCAGTGTCCCCAAAACCTCATGGAAACTGAAGATAGAGCTGGATTCTTGCCTTTCTCATTTTCCAGTGATCTATAATGAAAGCCAAAACATCCAGACCATAAGCACAACAAATGAGTAATCACAGGGATGCAAGTTTTAGAAGGACATCAAATGAGTAATCACAGGGATGAAATTCTAGAAGGACAAAACACCTGTTGAATCACAACATCAAGTTTACCCAAAAAACAAGGATAAGGTAGTTGAAATAAGTGTAGGAGCGAAGACGTTTTTACAAGAAAAATATGAACAAACTTTTGCTTCCCCATTAACCACCTTCCCTTCACCATTTTCGTTGCCCTTAACCATCCACACACACATAATCACAGCATTTATCTCTTATCAACTAATCAGAACTGTTTAAATAATAAAATATTCAGCCTAATTAGAAAATAAAAAGGAAAAAAAGAGGTTGAAAAGGAACTGATTGATTCTAAATGTATAGCTTACAATATGCAAACCATAGAAAATATACCATAAGCATCACTTTAAGAACCATAAAGAGTTGAGGAGGCCTATAATTTCTACAAGATAAAGGATTCTGTGATCTCACCATGGCATCAGTTTTCTGATGAAAAGTTACGTAATGCATAAGTTTAAAAGCATATGCCTTCAGCAATCATGATGGATGCGATCAAGTTTGAGAACCAAAAGAACTCCACATAAGCTTTATTTAGCGAAGGAAAGCTGAAAAACTTAATAAATCTCAAACTCTAAATCAGGAATAGAAATACAGAAGTTCAAGATATTATGACTGGGGAAGCAGTAGATGTGCAAGTCTAGTTTTCCAATCCCCTAATTTCTTTATACCATCATTACCTTTCTCGAGCATGATCTTAAGAAATACACATAATCATTATGCAGAGATCTCCCATCTTTGTCAATATGCAAAACAAACCCTGCGTACCATGCATAAATGGATTGTTGCAACAAAAACATGTGAAATAAACCGCACATAAATGGCCCAAGGCTCTGATGTGCCGGTAAGAAAATAGTGCATAATAGTCATCCTTAATTTGATAAAGATTGGACATCGAGTGTATCATATGACAAGCTGCAATTTCTTATGCAAAACCATAAGCATTAGAAATTAAAAAAAAGGGGTATAATTTGCAGTTGACAAAACGTGGTGACAACCCAAATAAGTATTCAGGAAGGAAAAAATTAGTTCCACATCTTACTACCATGTAGACAAGCAATGTGAAAGAGAAAAATAATCAAACAAGACACAAAACACTAAATGTAGAAAAAGTTAAAAAGTTGACAGCAAGAAATGAAGGGGAGGTACTTAGCACAAGACCTTAAGCTTCCAAGATGATCATAATGAACACCCTTGAGCTTGCCTCTTCTGTTGACTTCTGCCCCTCCTTCCCTTTTGGCTTTGCCTTCATTCTCACACTTTTGCTCCACATCCTTCTCATCGTTAACAGTAAATCAACCAATTTCAAAATGAAGTCAAAACGAGCTAATGCAATGTAAAAGCAAGGGGAAAAAGTATGTCTTTTGAGATTAAAACAAAAAGGAAAAACTATTACAGTTGAACATGGTTCAACCAACAAAACAAAATTTAACCATGGACAACAACTATGATAAAAAGGAGTGGATAATCCATCTTTGCTGGAGTTCCTACTCAAATACTACTTATAGTATCTTTCATAGTAACAAGTGGTTCAATAGACGTATCGATAATGCATAAACTCCGGTTCCTTGCCTAGGAACATACCTAATGCAATACACTCCTAAAATACATGATAACTAATCACATATGCAAAAGAATAATATAATTTAATATTTTTTAACCAATTAACTACTTGTGTTCTCACATTAATACATACTATCCTCCTTGAGTCCTTGTCCGTAATCCCCAATCTTACCGAAGATGCGGCCAATGGCATCTCTTTCACTCCATCTGTTGATGTTCTCATCAACACATAATGTTCTCCAATAATTGTAGCACCAATGGCTTGTTGGCTCATCTAAGCTTTCTCCCACATGTATCTCAGCATAACTCAATCATTACTCTGAAATGTGCTCCCTAGTACAACTCAATTCATAACAACTTTATTAGCATAAAATAAATCAAGCAGCTCATAACTAGATCCAAAAAGTTAGTTCAAACTAGTAAACTGGCAAGCCAATCCATTACTGCCCCAGAACAAACTAAAAACAAAGAAATCAACCATGATTCCACAATAAATACTAAACCAAAGTGAATGCGCCCTCGAGAACAGACCACGCCTCTCGCTACTAATCTAGGACGGGAGTTAACCACAATGAGCAAGTTGCTTCTTGTATTATGGCATCACCAATTAGGTTTCATGTGGAATTGAATTCTTTATATGTGCATGTAAAATTATTTTTCATAGAGAATTAAGATTTCAACTATATATTTTCAATATAAAGTTTGAACTTTGTGAATGGGATGCAGTGAAGTAGAACCCATATCTCCCCTTTGGTGCTCTTACATAGTCTTTTACAAAGTGATTGATAGATTCACAAGCCAGTACTTCCACCCAGTGGAACATTCCATAATCTATCTGACTTGGTGAATGAAAAAATTCTGCCCGAGTCTGAATTCATTACCTTTATTAACCCATGGAAGAAAAGAAAAATGAAGCATATCAGAGAAAGATGCACTAGAGTGGTTGGAATTTGAGAGTTAAAGTAAAATAAAATATATAAGAGAAATTCGCAGTAGAGATGGTTATCCATAACCTGCATGGGCCCATCAAGGAGCGATGGTGCTAGGAGATTGCGGGAAATTTGCTCAACTCTTTAAACAAAATGCCCCCATTTTTGGAATCTCTTGATTAGGGTATCTATTGATACCAGTAATTTTACTCAATCACCACAGTTTTTATCATAATTATTTCACCAATATATAGAAAATTGACCAATAAAATCACGCGCACGAGAGAATGAAGATATTTAAACCCTTTGGGCATTTATGGATGTAGGCTGCATGGCGAAACTATATTTTTCTTTGTTTTTTATTCTCTATTCAACTTTCTCGATATATCTAAATTTAATATGGTAGCAGAGCAAGTTTATTTGACATGCACTACTTTTGCTTTTGTCTTGTTCTACTTGCAGAATATTTGACCATGCAACTTTCGCCGTCTTCCAAAATGAATTATAGACTAATATTTCCACCTTGAAATCTAATTCTAGACTAATATTTCCTATTGTCTCTCAACATGCGTACATTAATTTATCTATGTTTCTTTATTTTTCCACATTGAAAGCCAATGGTTATGTCCTACTATTTTATGGAGTAGTATGATTGTCAAAAGGAATTTTCTTGAAGATTCTCATTTTTTTTCAAGTTGAATACTTCATATTATATTGCATGCTATGGGCGAGTGTTGAGAATCAAGAAATCAATTTTATTTATTTCAAAATATGCACCAAATTAGGGGTTTTGTAATTTGTTTATTGTAATTTTGATTAATAGGAGTGATTTACATTATATGGATTAGCTTTATCACATGATTATTAGGTGATCTATGTCCAAGTCACTGGGGTTATCATAACTAAGAGATAACAAATATATTTTGCCGTTTGAGCTTAAATGTAGGCCGATGGCCGAACCTAAGCTCTTCAGTTTTCTAAATGCATATAAACTTCTACATTTTCATATTAAAGTATTTTAAACTAAGAACCATCTAAAGCTTATGTTGCACTACATTAAAAAAGTTGAACATCTGCAATTAGAGTCGAATACTTTGGAAGAAAAGCTCGCTATTATAGTGACATCAATTACTAGATTTAAATAGCTTAGTAATCTCTGGAGATTGATGAAAATGATCATAGTTGTTAAAGTTGCATTGTGCATCATGGCACAAAAGTGCCGAGTCATGGCGCACAACACGATAAGCGCCCACATTGCCTAGTTATTTAAGTCGATTAGTTTCGTACAAAAGCTTGCTATTATTGAAATCAATTACAAACTTAATAATGCTCCTAGAGATTGATGAAAAGATCATACTTGTTAAAGGTGCATGGTGCCTTAGAGTCATGGCACACAGCGGTGCGCGCCCACATTACCATAGTTATTAATGCTACACGCCTTAGTGCGCACCATGGCGCAAAATAGAGCTGGGGTTGCAAAAGTCGCAAGGAAGGCACACCTTATTATATTGCGCAGAGGGGTGCCATTTGCGAGCCAAGTCTTTTTTAGGGGGTGGGCTGAAGGAAGTTTCACTTTTGGGTGGTGCCAGGCTATGCGGACAGGTGCAATGCATGGAAGCGCAACTGCTGATTCAATGTATATGGGCCTGCGTTCGGCAGTGGCGCAGTGGAGACGGCAGGGCGCAGGTTAGGGCTATAGTAAAATTACAAACATGGTATGATGTGATTGAACTTTCTACCAAAAAGATCAACTACAAATCTCTGAATTAATCTTCTAACAATATTTAATTGTTTGTGCATTATTGATTTTAAAAGATATTGATGCATAAATGTATAAATTATTTCTATAAATATGTGTCGTGCTTTAAAAGGTGTGGCGTGCTTTATGGAGATTTCACGTGTTGAAGCATTAAGATGCACTCATGATTGCAATCTAGAAGAATGCTTGACAAATTTTAGGACTTGGTATAATCTAAACCCATACTAAAAACTGACAAGAAAATTAAAATCAAATGCTGAACTAAATTTTTTGGTTTGGTTTAGGTACTACCAAATTTTCGCCTTCGACTAGATTTAGTAAGTATACCGAATAGTAAACACCCGTAGTCATACGTCTAATTTTCTATTGGTTCTTCCGCACCAGCCTTCCGTCTTCTTTGGGCTTCAATTCCTAGGCCTCAAGACTTTACTTTTAGGTCTAGCTAGCACTTCAAATTGCTCGATCCATTAAATCTTCATAAGTGGTTAAGCCATGTTGGTACCATTGAAAATGAGAGATGAGTTGATCCACTGGATGGGGGAGAGTCCTTGAACTAATCTTCAATTTGAACAATTGGGGTTTAAACTCCAAAATGCATCTTAATTGGCTTGCCTATTTATACCACAAAAGGTTAACATTTGATTTTATCTTTCACATTACATATAAGGTACTTATTGTTCTTTCTTCTACATTTACTTCAGCCATTTCCATTGTCATCGTTAAGGAACTATTGTTATTATTGTGAAGTTGGACAACATTCAAATGGCATTTACCCATGTCAATGTGAATTTATTGATTTACTCATTTATCAAGCTTCATCAGTTAGCTTCACAAGGTTTAGGATATTACCAAGAGATTTCCATAACCAAACAAGTGATTACTCGGTAGCATGCAATTACAAAGATAGGGCATCTTTGTATTGTTAATATGTAGCTTTTTGACCTTTTAATCAACTAAATTCCGATTTATACCTCCTCAAAAAGAAGATATGCCTTATTGATGTGTTTCGTACTTACCAATGATGAACATTTCAGTTTAAATGGACTAAAAGATGGCATCGCTTGTCGACCAATGATTACAAAAAGAAAAAAAAGACCAATTGTCTACATTATTATAGAATACTTAAATGTTAAATTTGGATGGAAAGATTTAGAGAAAATATTTCAAATGAGTCCATATTTAAAGAGCAATAATCTCAAAACAACAGTTAAAGGATTTAAAATTTTCTAATATGGAATTATTCAAACAAATTCAAATGGTTTTTTATTATAGATCTTCAAAATTTATCAGTAAATAGAAGTTGGAATCTCTCCATAACCAAAGGATTTTATCGTCCTGCAACATAATGTGATGCCCAAAGAAAAGCTAAGATGATGAATGCTCAAAATATTGAACTTCTAACTATGAAGGAGAACTTTTCTCGAGCATTTAATTATGCAGAAAAGCTATCACTAACCTCAGCTTTTACTTGTGAATCCTCATAAGATTCTTCTGTCACGGAAGAAGGCATAACTATCATCTTTCTTGAGATTAGTCCTTGAGATTGATAGATCCCCTGCATAGGAATGTAACACAAGATATGAAAAGTTAACTTACAAGCTAATTGAGATGATTTTTCCGGTGGCTGCCGATTGGAAACAAAAGCATCACAATGTGATATTTAAATAAGGCCCAAAGAGACAAAAGGGAACTATAGAGAGGCAATTCTTTTAAGTCAAACGCATCAATTGGGCAATAGCAGACAAGAAGCACCTGTTCATGCCTAAGGAAAAGATATGACTCAATGCCCCGTGCATCTTGCTCAGATATACCAAAAGCTTCTTTTCCTATTAACAATTGCAAACTCCCATCTGACCAGATCACAAAGCGAGCGTTGCTTTCGACCTGCACATGCACATTTGCTTTTAGATCATTAGATATGGTTGCTTTCTATAAATCTGCAATAAAATCTAATAAGAAGAAAAAAAGTCATATGTTCCTCCGACTTACAAAGAAAATTAGCTCTGCAACATCAGAAGCTCTCTATGTTCTTTGCACAGCTTCAAATTTCTTGAACACTTTAAATTTGGTAATCTACTGATTTTGTGAATTGTGATTTCATGTGGGACTTTTAACCAAAACATAATTATAATCTATTATACTATATTTAAAAGTATGAGTACTCATAAAAGCTTCTTTCTTTCTTGGGCCCTAAATTAACCTTACAATATTATTATATTAAGGGAAAAAAATAAAATAACATATTTATTTGATTCCTATTAATTATTTTTATATTTAATAATCCCTATTAATTAGTTTGGACATTATCTCCATAATGTAATAAAGTGAAATGAGTAAAAGAATCAGGGAAATTGGGAAGGCATGCACTTTTGTCTCTATCTTAATCTTTATTATTACAAAAGCATGAAGAATTTTAAGTATCTAATGAGACTAATGTCCTAAATATTATTCGTAGCAATATTGATGTAAATCAACATTATTCCCTTAGATAAAATGTTAAGTTAATAATTTTTGTTATTTTTAAATATCGAATGGAAACTTTGATTTGCAACAATATTTTATGAGTTCATTAAACCTATATAGATATTTTTGTAGAATAACTATATTTTATAATTGGTTTTCTGAATACATCTTCATGCATGTATATGCATATTTATTTTAAAACATTTATATAGGTATTCACATCTATATGTACTTATTATATGTCCCATATATAATTAATATTTATATTAATATACATATATGTTCTATACACACAAATGCATATATATACGTACAACTAAATTTGAAGTGTTCTATATTTCGTAACTTATTATGTATATAAATATAGAGAACATAGTTCCAAGTGAATTGAATTAAATTCAAAAAACTAAACAAAGTTCATGCAGAAAACATAGTATTAAAAAGATACTAAATTTAAAATTTAGACCTAAGCAAAAAAAGTACTTATAATTTTTTTTATCAAATGCAATTGATAAGTGAACAAAAAAAATCTCTTTTCTTTTTTTCTTCGCATCCCCACATCCATCATGGGATGAAAAATAATATATCGTATCATTCGTTAAGATATCTTATGAAAAATAATATGTACATTGCTTATAGAAAACTTGTATCACGATACTGGAATTATATATATTTCAATTTCATACTTTTTCATTAGTGCATTTCATTTGACATGAATGAATTAAATTTTTAATTGTATTTCTCACTGTAAATAATAATCTTTGTGTTCAATGCAAGTAGTCTTTGCAACTAAAGTGAAATTGCATCCCATTGATGTTGTCACAAAACTTTAAATATCAGGAAATAACAATTCAACATATAGCATTTTTATAATGTTATTTAATACAATTAACTTCAATTCTTTGATTAAAAATCCTAATTACAGTCAAAACGAATAGGAAAGTCTAGTTATTCATGAATACGAAACTAATATAAAAGAATATGGATAATAATAATAGGCGTTTCGTGAAATATTATCTTTAACTCAAAACATAATAACTTGTTCATTGATTATTAATTATTTTCCACAATTAGTTAATGAAAAACTTAAATTTTTCAATATTATGCATGAAACTAAAAATAAATAATAATTAGACCTAAAAGAACACATAGAACTATTACAAAAAGAATTAACCACTAAAGAAAAATTAAAAGAGTGTCAAGAAATTATATTCAGAAAAGCTATTAGAATCTCAAGCAAATTTTTATATATAGTACATTTTTGTGTATACCTTTGTGTGCAAAAAAATACCAACTAAAGATGGTAAAACCTTTAGTATTGAAAAGCTAAAATAAATATAAATATTTTTTAGTATAAATTTTTGAATAATAAAGATATTTTTTAACAAGTTGTATAATCTATCGTGTATTATGAAATGAAAATACTATTAAGTAGTAGCAACATAAAATTTTATTATTGTTGTTCTCGATCACGATTACTTAAACATTACATAATTTATTGAATTAGTTTAATACTATTTTTCATGAACTTACTATTAAAACAAACATATGCAATACATGCCAAGCGTGCACATCTAACTAGTATGCATAAATGGGTATATACACATTTCTTCATGGAAACATCCACATCTATCAAATAGTTGATCCTGTCACTAGTTCATGCCAGCATGATGCAACCCAACCACCATGAACATGCAATGTATTTGCAGTTTTGTGATAGTGCATGCGCCTGTATTTAAACTGTTAGTAGTTGCTCCATATAATGACTTACTGAAGTTGTGCGATCAGGATTCGTGACTTCTCTCCAGCGGATGATGTTGGTAGGAGGAATAAGCCTATTAACTCCAGATGCATCAGCGACATAAAAGTCCTCTTCCACATACGTCGCAGGATCAAATTGATTGGGGTCAATTCCAATTATGCTGGAGAGATTGAGAGTTGCCATCTGCAAAACATTAATATATTGCATCAGATAGGGAGTCGTGGAATTTCATTCACTACGGGAAACAAGAAGTAACATTGAAATAGACAAAGCATTGGAAGATTTTTTTCCTAATGTTTCTCATTACAACCATATTTGAAGGACCATAAGAATACCTTCATTTATCATATTGGCTATAAATCACATCCATTTAAGCAATAACATAAAACAGAACAGGATGGTTAGGAGTTCAAGAGTGGGTCTAAACATCAAATTTGCCTAATCACATCGACATTAGGAACAAGATCAAAGAAAAGTAAGAGGATTAGGAGATAAGGATTTTGAATCTCCAATACAACATCATTCACTGATTTAGATTTATGGGTATCAACTCCTCCGAATATTTTAGTTATTTGAGATCTATGCTAAATATCCACCCTTAATTCAAGTTCGTCAATCCAAATACAACCTAATGATAGATTTTATTGAATAAGTAATGAGTACAATTGTATGACAAAAGAATAACTAGAATGAAGACAATAAATAATTTCCTCAGTACATATTGTTTAGGGTGACACGCAAGAAAATGCTGGACGAGAAGAATTTTGGTTCATAAAAGTCACATTAGTATAGGAAATAAAACAAATAAAATCTTATTTCAGAAGAGAAGGCTTCAGAAGTACTATTAAGTTAGTGAAAACACTCCTCCTTCCATAAGCAACTCAAGGAAACAAAATACAGAACACATGAAAACCATTAAATGATGGTTGCAGGTAAACCAAACTTATCAATTCGAGCTATACAAAGAAATGATTGAAAGGAATAGGCGTAACTGCATACATGTAGAAGTATGTTTCATTGTTACATGAAACTATTCTCTACTTAACTGCATACTTGGTTATTAGACTATAAACCATATAAAGATTTTAGCAGACTTAAAAGTCATAAGCCTCAATCAATGAGAGCAAGACATAAGATTGACCTGATTCGGGCAAGGTGATGGAAAGCGCAGAGGAATCTCAGACACCACAGGAGGCGACCCCGCAGGAGGCACAACTGCTTTTCCCTTTAGTGTGGTCTTCGTGCCTTCTTCATCACTCTCACGCAACTCATCTTCTTTTGGTACTTTGGAGATCTCATCTTCATTCTCCACTTGGGATACATCAGCATAATTCTTTTTGAACTTTTGAGATCTATATTAGAGTGACAAAGTTAACATAATTAGTGTCATAAACTAAATGTGTTAACATGACCACACAGAAATAATAATGATTAAGGTCTTATACTAACATTTTTTCTCATTAATCCAATCATGAACTACATATTCTTCTGGTTCACCATCACCAGTGTCCCCAAAACCCTCATGGATTACTGCAGCTGAAGATAGAGCTGGATTCTTGCCTTTCTCATTTTTCAGTGATCTATAATGAAAGCCAAAACATCCAGAACATAAGCCATCAAATGAGTATTCACAGGGATGAAAGTTTTAGAAGGACAAGACCAGAGCTCTTGTTTAAAATTACAGCATCAAGCTTACCCAACAAAACAAGGATATCATAATTGAAATAAGTGTAGGAACGAAGACACTTTTTATAAGAAAAATATGATCAAACTTTTGCTCCCCATTAAGCACCTTCCTCAGAATTTCCATTGCTCTTAATCATCCACACACACATAATCACACAATATATCTCTTATCAACTAATCATAACATTTCAAATAATAAACATTCAGCCTAATTAGAAAATAAAAAGGAAAAAAGGAGGTTGAAAAGGAACGGATGGATTCTACATGTACAGCTTACAGTTTGATAATACCAATTCGAGCTTGTAGCTACTAATCAACAAAAGAAAAAGGCGTCCTCCTCACTCGGAGTCGCAGCCACTGATGCTAGCCTTTTCATTTTCTCCCAAGGAAGGGTTTTGGTGTAGGATTTCTCCCGAATAGTAGTTCTACGAGGACTATATTCCGACTACCAAACAAGCCAACAATGGAGTTCGAGATAGATCTAAGAACACACAGTGATTTTCAGGAGTCTAAGTTCCAGAAAAAAATTAAACCGAAGACAAGACTGTATGTCGCCTTTAAAAATTTCCCCCAGTCCGCTTGCATCTGCTTCTCCTGCATTGACTGCCCGACAGTATGAAAACGGGCGCGTCTTTCCTTCATCAATCACTAAGAATAATCCATACCAATCAAAGCCCTATTGAAGTAAAGCTTCTCCACTACTCTCACCCAAATACATTAAAGAAACTCAACCTTAGCAACGGAATCCAAGAGCTTGCAAGTTAGACTATGGAAGAAACACGGGAGAATCAGAAATCAATGAAAGACTATTCTATCCACATGTCTATCTTTAAGTCACATAAGTCGGATGCCAGGCCAGGAGCGGGAGTGGGAGAGTTGCAAAGTAATCCAAGCGTAATTTGATTTTTACATAAAAAGTGGTAGATTTCTTTGTAAAGTCCATGGTAGAATGTGGAGAGGAATATTTAAATTGTATATGAACTAATCCTTGAATCCAAATTTCAAAATAACGAACACAAAATAAAGAAAAATATATATATTTGTAGATATTGACAGGGTAAATGGCATAAAATTCTCTTGTATTTTTTAAAATTTAGCTAAAATCTCCCTTGTGTTAAAAGATAGGCAAAAAAACTCCTATATTTTTTGAAATATTGCATACTCCCCCTTTCGTTTGGTAAGCCCTAACAGTGTTAATTTTTTTGCTGAAGTGCACGTTATACCCTTCTTATAACAACCATTGATCTTCAATTGTAAAAATTGAACGGTCCAGATCTTAAGTGGGTGCCGCCTACATGAGCCGTCACCGTTACCCGCTCACCAAGGGGCTACGACAAGGTTTCCCCTGCCTAAAAGTTTTTGCCTTCCCCTTCTGGAAAGGGGAGCGATCAAATCTGGGAAACATCGCCCAAATCCAAGGTGATGTACCTCGTAGCTTAGACCTGGGCAACGGTGGTCATCCAAGAAGAAGGGTGACCTTCGTTGCCCAAGCGCCATCGCCGGCCACTACATGCCGGGGACGAAGAAGAAGGTAAAAAAATAGACTTTTTAAATATTTTTTTTAAATTATTATAATAAATAAAATAACTTAAAAATAATTAATATTTAATAATAAATAATTGATTTAATATAGAATATGTCAGCATTTATGCTTGTGATAATCTAAGAGCATAATTGGTATGTAAGAATGGAATTAAGTGAGAGCAAAATGAATTTAGGGATGGAATAGAGAAGCGAAAGAAATCGCGTTGAATAGCATTCTATGATGGTATACACAATAAATTAGATAGTAATAAAATTGTCATCCCTTAGTTGATTAACATAATTGATAATTAGAAAATCATTAGTAATAAAATAAAATTATTTTTATGACAAATTTGTTTTGTTTTAATTTTTTTAGAAAATTATTTATTCATATTTTATTGAGTATATTGAATTCAATTATATAACAATAGTGTTTTAAAATTATTTACAGAAGATTATAAGCAATTATAAAACATCTCATGTATTATTAGAAAATATACATTTAAATATTTAGATATTAATAAAATAATTCATTGATCTGTTTAATACATTTATATGGAGTTAAATGCTTTTTTCTGATAAATATAATAATATATTGATTATAACTCAAGTATGGACAATT
>JACGWL010000150.1:0-16096 GCA_034509725.1 Sesamum angolense
GAAACAATAGCCTCTTGAGAAAGAGAATTCAAAAATTTTTCTTTTCTAGAAATCTTTTTCTGAATAATATCAATTTCATGATATTTTGGCTTAGAGACAAAATGAAATGTTAATTCATGTCCTTTAACAATACTAGTAATTCCTTCTTTCGAAATTGCTTTTATAGGATAAAGCATATGCAAGAATGGATTTCCTAGAATCACATCATGTGAAAGATTTTTACCATTATAAATGGCATTTCTAAACAAATTCCTTTGTTGCAAACAGCAGTATTTTGTAATTTGTATTCAACAAATAATTTTCTACCATCTGCAGCATTAAGGATTTCAGTTGTTTTTGCAAAATACTTAGAAGGAACTATTCCTTCATTGATGCAATTTAAATCTGCACCAGAATCAATCATAGCAATGGCAGAGAAGGAATATTCTTTATGAACAACTATAGTCACTTCAGTGTGCCACTTATGAGTTATAACTCTATCAATCATGTTAATAAAAGTTAAAGAGTTTAACTCTTCTTTGTAATATATCTTCTTTTTCACTATCTTCTTCATCACTAGATGAATTTTTATGAGCTTTTAGCTCAAGAGTAGTAACTCTAGCTCTTAGTTTTTGTAATTCTTGTTTGAGAATTTTTATCTCATGTCTTAATTCAGCAGTAGTTACTTCTACAGTCGTAGAGGTAGAAATATTAGAGTTTTTAACTCTATTCATAATATCTTTGAAGTTATAAACTTTAGGCTCTTTTAGTTTTAATTTCTCGACCTTTTGATCTTTATAAGATTCTAAATATTTTGCAACATTAATTTCTTTCTTGTGGATCTGGAATTTTATCTATAAGGTCTAAGAAGAAATTTTCTTCTTTGGTTAATACAAATAAACCATTGGCCTGGCATAAGGCCTTATAGTAATCACAATTTCCTTCGCAACTATTAGAATCTTTTTCTTCAACTTCTTCTGATTCATTATCAGAATCTTCATATTCATTCTCAGATGAATTATTAGAATCTTTCTCTTCCTTTTCAGAATCAATCTCTGTTATAACAGATATCTTTAAATTCTCTTTTTCTTGATCAAAATCTTCTATAAGTAGTTTCTTTAAAGCTTTTTTAAGCTTTTCATCAACATCTAAACTTTGTATTTTCTTTTTCATTTTACACTTATTAGCGTAATGACCAGGAGCATGACATTTCCAACATAATGGGAATGTTTTCTTTTTAGAACCTTTAGAGGACCTACCTTTCTGTCTTCTTTTCTTATATTCCTTTTGATTTTCTTCTAATTTATTACTCTTCTTACGGTAATATTTTTTACCAGATGAACTATTTGATTTAGTAGGATTATTAATCCTTTTCTTACTAGTTAATTTTGGATTTATAAATCCTAATTGCTCACAAAAATCACCAAGAATTCTTTTACCAAAATTTTTTTTTTTTTTGTATCTGTTTGTGTAGTTTAATTTCATTACACAAGCATATTCTTTCAGCTATAATTTCTGAAGCAAGATCACCATAAGTATAAAAGGTGATAGGGTATAATACCTTGATGTTTTTGTTATGTACGGGTTTTTACCTTTCAGCAAAGAAATGAGGAAGTCCTAATAAGAACTTTTCTTTCCAAAACTCATGCTGACTATCTTCTCTAGTAAATATCTTAGAAAAGAATCTTTATACCATTTAAAATGTGATAGACTATGGCATTTTAAATTCATAAGTTGTCTTGAGTTTTATCAAGTTGTAATGATGTACTACCAATAAAGTGTTTTGCTATAGTATATATAAGTGTATTAACACAATCAGTAGTCTGAATATTATTTTCTATTTTTACTGCATTTAATATATGCAACTTTGCTTCATCTGAAAGATGAAAAATCCCACCAACCTTTAAGTTGGCCAGTAAATCCTTGTATAATAGCTTTAGCTATCAGGATCATTATTACCTTTAAGGCGACAAGCAGTAGCATACATAGTAATATAATGCAATTTTGTCTGAATTTGATATTCAGTATGCCCATCAATATTCCACTCATGAATGGAAGTACCATCAAATGATGCACCAGCAAGATAATTTTTGTTCTTCTATTAACAGATCAACTGGTGTTGGCCTATGATAATAGGGTTTTTTGTTATTATTATTTCCAAAATTAATTTTATTAATTTCAAAGTGTCTATATAACTCCTTTTTGAACATTTCTTCTAAATGTTGAATTTGTTCTACTTCTTTGTCAGAACTCTCGTCTTCTTTATCAAAAATTTTATCTGACTCAATAATAGGTGCAATTTCTCGAATTTAGAGTTTTTGTAATCTTTTAGCAATTTCTTTCAACATTTCTTCAGATTCTGAAGATTTATTAATGTTGATATTAATCTTTTCAGAAGATAAAGGTTTGAATAAAACTTTTTTTTTTTCAAACGGAGTATTACTAGTACTAGGTATTTCTATTATATCTTTGTCAAAATGTTTATTAACACTTTGTTCTACTCTAGTGAGTTGTTTTCCAATAGTATGTAAAGACAGAATTGTAAAATTGTTTTGTTCAATAACTGCTTTTATATCACTGTCTTTTCTGTAAGGAGTAGCAATAACTTCTTCCTTATCAATTTTTATTGACAAGTCTACTTCTGGTGGGTGTATGCTTTTTATAAGCTTACCTTTTGGTAGTAATGAAGTTTTGATACGTAGAGTTTATAGTGGCTATAACATTTTCATCAGAAAATTTCGGAAATTTTCTCTTTTAAAGAGTTCAATCATTTTAAAGAAATCATATTCTTCATTCATTTTTTTAATAAATTTCTTATAGGTTTTAAACCACTTTTGTTGCTTTTCTTTTTATTTTAAAGAAAACCATTTTCTTTGTATTTCATTATTGGAGAATAAAATAATTCTCTTTAATTTCCTTCAAACGGAAATTCTAGATCATTATTTAAGATAATAGTGTTTATACCAAAAACACTTCTATCATCATCATATCCCATATCAGAAGGGGTTGGTGATCTAACCTTAGATGTAGAAGATTTATCAATCTTGTACTCAGGTTGACTAACTCCATCAAGAGTATTTTAAGAATAACCTGATCTGTATCTATTCGTGATAACGGAATAGAGGAAGTAGAATTCCTTTTAGGAATTATTTCTTCTTAGGATCTGTAATTAATCTAACAATTTGTTCTTTAGAAAATTTAATTTCTACTGTCCCATCTTGATATTCTGTAATTTCATCAAGTTTTTTATTCTCCTGTTTTACAGGTCTATTTCCATCTTCAAGGATCCATTTATCAGGAAGTTTAACTTGATCCCATGAAATTGTTTTAGGGACAACAGTATTACTTTTAGCTATGTCTATAATAAACATAGTTGTCGTTTTAGGATCTTGATTAGAGATTTTTCTCATATCCGGGACAACCGTGTTCATAGCTTTATAACATATTCTAAAAATAAGAATTACATTTTGTGTTCCAGGTAACATATCAAATCCTTCAGTTTTAATATCCAAACACAAAGCATGTTTCAAATTAGGATCTGCTAAAGAGACAGTATAATCTGGAAAGCATAAAAAATAAATTGGATCATCACATAAGCTGGATTCAACAACTCCTAATAAGGAATCATGAAATTTATTACGCCTTTTATCACGTACTGCAATTAATGTGGATGTATTTAATCCTAGCCTAGTTGCAGGTTTTAATGTAATCTGAACCATACCAATATGCAAATATTTATAATGTCTTTATGCAAAGCTATAAGCTTTTCGGAGAACAAATGAAAAGAACTATATCCTTCGGATAAAGGAATTGATTGTTCAACAGTTTTAATAACATAACCAGTTTTTCGAATAAAACTGCCTGAGCTTTTGTATATTTTTTCCAGTTGGATAAACCGGCATTTTCCAGTTATTTAAATTATTATTAATATTATCAGTAATAATAATTTCTTTATTTTTATTATTATCCATATTATTACCTTGATTATCAAGATTATCCTGCAATCTAAAAGATAAGATTCTACTCAACCAGTTTCGGAGACAGTTTTTATTTCAGCTGTTTTGCACGGTTTTTATTTAAGAAAGTTTGGTTACCTATTTTACTACCTTGTAATTATTATTTCACTTAGAAAATTTACCACGCACTATTATGGGTTAAGACCTACCTGTTGGTCAAGTTTCATCAGATTCTGAGACAGTTTTTATTTCATTTGTTTTGCACGGTTTTTATAAAGAAAGTTTGCTTACCTATTTGACTAAGTTGTAGTTATTATTTCACTTAGTAAATTTACCACGCACTGTTATGGGTTAAAATCTACCTCTGGGTCAAGTTTCCTCATATTCGGAGACAATTTTTATTTCAGCTGTTTTGCACGGTTTTATTTTAGAAAGTTTGGTTACCTATTTGACTAACTTATTGTTATTATTTAACTTAGAAAATTTACCACGCACTATTATTGCTTAAGACCTACCTGTCGGTCAAGTTTCATCAGATTAGGAGACAGTTTTTATTTCAGCTGTTTTGCACGGTTTTATTTATGAAAGTTTGTTTATCTATTTGACTAACTTGTAGTCATTATTTCACTTAGTAAATTTACCACGGAGTATTATGGGTTAAAACCTACCTCTGGGTCAAGTTTCGTCAGATTCGGAGATAGTTTTTTTTTTTCGGTGAAGGTAAGTTGCATTAATGTAAAAGTAAAAAGAAGTACAAAGTAAAAAGAAGTGCAAACAAATCAGTTGGAAAGCCCCTCGACAGTCCAAGGGATTTTCCATAATCGGTAAAGTCCAAGTGTGCTTATAGAATGCCGTAACTGAACACTAATGATCCTTTGTCTGAGCTCTTCAACCACAAGATTTCCCACAATCGAGGGTGTCCGACTACGTTGCTGGAACCGTCGTGAGTTGCGTTCCTGCCAGATGTGATAAACTAATGAGGCAAGTAAAGATCGAAATGCTGCATTAACCACGTGCTTTCCTCGCCATCTGGATGACGCCCAGTGAATTCCTCATTGCCAGTCACGGTGGGGCCAAAGAAATGGTATCTGCTGTCGGATAATGGTAAGACATCGGTGGGAAAAGGAGCATGTAAAGAAAAGGTGGTTATGTGTCTCTGGGACTCCATCCAGACACAAAATGCAGTTACTGTCTGTGTTTTGAAGCCATGGTTTATCCAATGTGGACAATCTCCCCATGATAGCAAGCCAAAGGATAAAGCAATTCTTTTGGGATCTTGAAGGGACCTAACAAAAGTGAAGACCAGACAACCTTGGGACCCGTCGGGCGGAAAAGGTCATAAGCTGTCGAGGTGTTGAAGGAGCCATTATTAGATTTCCAACTGATTCTGTCCTGGCCTTCCGAAATAGGGGGAAGCGTGTAGGTGATTTCCAAGCATGCAATATCAGTAATCATTGGCCAATTCCACTGTCTATCCTCCATGACCACAGAGATTTTATCAAGAGGTCCAGTATTGGTCATCTGAGGTCCCCGGGGGAATCGAGTGATGAGAGGTCCCAGTGGATGCCACGGATCATGCCAAAGTAAGAAAGAAGTACCATCCTCCACCCGAAAGTGGATATGAGACAACAATGTATGTCTAAGTGTGAGCATTTTCCGCCAACCCCATGCTCCTTTGTTTTCCTTAACTGTCCATATTGAACAATCCCGAAGTCGAACCTGGAAGATCCAGTCAACCCAAATAGATGTCCGATCCTGCTTGATGACTGCCCACAGATGTTTGCTCATCAATGCACGGTTGAGAGCAAATATGTCTTTGATACCTTGGCCACCTTCCTCTCTTGGTTTGCAAACAACCTCCCAAGCCACCTTTGGGTATCCACTGGTAGAGGTACCTTTCCAAAGAAAGGTACGCAATCGTTTTATCATCTCATTAATAATCCCCTTTGGCAAAATAAATGCCATAGCCCAGTAAACCTCCAAGGAAACCAAGACCGATTTGATAAGCTGCACCCGACCTGCAAAGGAGAGCTGGACTCCCTCCCATCCTTAATGCGGCTGTCGATTTTTTGTAACAACGGTTGACAATCTGCGATTGAGAGCCGTTCTGAAATAAGTGGAAGACCAAGGTACCTAACAGGTACGTGGCCTTCTGGAACCCCAGCGTCTCAAGCAATGAATCCCGTAGTCCAGAGGCCGCCTTGGAAAAAATCAATTGGCTTTTCTGGGGGTTAGTGTGTAAGCCAGACAGTGATGCAAAAACGTCAAGTCCTCGACGGAAGAGACTCACCGATCGCACATCCGCCTTACAGAGGAGGAGAAGATCATCGGCAAAAGATAATTGGAACAATTTCAGTTCAGTGCACCTCCAATGATAAAGAAATTGACCATCCTGATCAATAAACTACTGCAATATCATCTGCAGGACTTCCATGACAAGGACAAAGAGGTACGGGGACATGGGATCACCCTGCCTGAGTCCCTGTGCCCCTGCAAAAAATCCATGTGCCCCACCATTCACTACAACCGAATAATAGGCAGAGGTAACGCATTCCTCAATCCATCTGATAAAGACAACAGGAAATCCAAACAAACGAAGGGTGGCAAAGAGAAAGTCCCATTCCACTGTGTCATAAGCTTTCCTAAGATCAACTTTCAAAGCACATCTAGGCGGGAGTCGACACTGATTATAACCAGAAAAAAGTTCTTGGGCCAAAGCACGTTATCACTAATCAATCTACCCGGGACAAAGGCGTTTGAGAGGGGCTAATAAGCAAATCGAGAATTTCTCGAATCCGGCACACAAGAATCTTGGAAATAACTTTGTAAACATTACAACAAGATATTGGCCTAAAATCAGCAACTGAATGCGGAGTTCGTACCTTAGGTATTAGTGTGAGTAAGGTAGCATTCACTTGTTTTAAAAGTCTGCCTGTAGTAAAGAAATCCATGATAGCCTTTGAGATCTCCTTCCCCACAATAGGCCAGGCTGCTTTATAAAATCCTGAGGAAAAACCATCTGGCCCTGGTGCTTTGTCCTCCTCGATGTCAAACATAGCTGTTTTAACATCATCAACAGTAACAGGGCGAATAAGAGCACAAGCTTCCTCCTCCTTCAGAATATGCCGAGCCCAAGGGCGTAAATAGTGGAGGTCGAGGGCCCTATCTGTTCGATCTCCACCCAATAGATCCTGGAAGTAAGTCACAAAGACACTGCTAATGGTGGTGGGATTTGTTTGAACAAGGCCATCACTGTCTGAGATCTGGAAAAGACGCTTTTAGCCCTCCTGGTAGCCACTCGTCTGAAGAAAGCCTTGGAGCATTGGTCTCCACCTTTCAACCATTGAAGCTTCGCTCTTTGTCGCAACATGACATGTTCAAGTTGTGTTGCTTTGAGGTATACCAACCTGCAACAGTTCTCAAGTTGCAGTAAGAGAGAGTTGTGTCTATCAGCCAGGAGTAGTATCTGAGCAACCTCCAGGAATCCTGCTGCAAGTTTGACATTCATCGCCAAATCACCTTTTTTCCGTCGTTGTTGACGAAACATCGGCTTAAGGGCTTTTAAGTGTTTGCGTGACTGAATACATCGGTGTACCGATCACTGGGTGCTGCCATATATTGTAAACAGATGCAAGAAACCCGGTGATAATGTAAGATAATTATCAAATCGAAATACTGACCTGTACATCGGCTGTCACCCTTCAGTACCAACGGCGAGTGATCAGAGGTACGTGGTGTAAGGTAGGTATAGAAAAGATTCGGCCATTGCTCCAGCCATGCATCATTAACAAACATGCGGTCCAGTCTCTTCCAAAGGCTCCGTCCATCCGTACTACAATTGTGCCATGAAAATCGTTCTCCTTGCATAGGAAGGGATATAAGGCCAGTCTGGATAATGCAGTCATTAAATTCATGCATAGCCACCCGAATATCTCCCGAGGCTCCACTCACCTCACTCATATCTAACACTGCATTAAAGTCTCCTCCAACCAACCAAGGCAAATCAGCTGACATAGCCAACTCAGTAAGCCCCTGCCATAACTCACGACGTGCACTGACTTCATTGGCACCATAAACGACCGTAATTAAATATGTTCGTGTATGTCGTGCATATGAACTCGACAATGGACGAATTGGGATCCAATATTAAGAATATCAACATCGATAAAGTCATCATTCCAAGCAATCCAAATACGATTACCAGGACCAGAATAATCCACAAACCACCTCCATCTAGGTAGTAAACCCGTTTGCACCCGACAGACATTTGATGGCATAACCCTAGTTTCCAATAAAGCGGTAAAGTGTAACCTGAATTCGGAGACAAGATCTTGCACGGCGACCTGATGTTCCTTCCTGTTGAGGCCCCGAACATTCCAAATCATTGTGTTCAACATAGGGAAACATCCGAGGGGTTGCATGTGTTAGGACCCCTTATCGACTCATCTGCATCTTCGTCAGCATCTCTTAAAATATCAAAAGCATTATATGTAACAATTTGCTTACCCTTATCCGTCCTCTGGTGTGGCCGTTCATTGCTCACCATGTCGTCTTTAGCCCCGGGATGTTCAGAAACCGATCTGGATACGGGATCGGATCACCAGTCCTTAGTGCTGGGGCAGGTGTTTGTTTTTCCTCACATAAATCGAGACTGGAGGCTTTACCGGTTTAGTCAGAGGGCACTCCTTAGTAGCATGACCCAAACTGGTACAGTTCGTGCATTTTGGAGGTAGCCATTCATACTCCACATCCACCTTGCATGCCGATTCGCCCCCATGTTCATTACGCATCATAATGACAATATGTTTCGGCAATTTTGAGTTCACATTAAGCATAACGCATACACGAGCAAAAAATCCAGTCTCGTGCATGCTCTAGTGATCGCATCTGGGTAGAGCGGCCTACCAATTCCACTTGCTACTGTACTCAATCCATCAGTTGTCCATAATTCCACCGATAAATGCCGTAATTTGATCCACACTGGGACCTCTGTATGTTTCAATTTACGTAGGACCATACCCGTTTCTGCAGGACAATCGGTTGTCCAAGGTAAAGCCAAGGCCCTCCCTCAAGAACTTCTTCCATAGCCGCTACTGTTTTGAATTGAAAAAAGAAGAAGCCATTCGACGTTGCCTCAACATCCCGAACTGCCGGCCATATTGAACGCACAAAATCATTAAGATGATGGAAATATGGCCTCTTACCAAGAAAATATCCGACAGCAGTAGTGTTCCAGCGATTAGATCCCTCACGGATCATATCAATTGAAGGCCTCACAAGAATTTCACCGTTTTGCACCAATGGCGGGATGTAAGTTAGTGTTTTACGTGATGAATTATGGAATGCAGCTGCAATTTTATCATCAGAAATAAATGGATCCGAGCAAGGTTTCAGAGGAACGTTACCGATAAAAATATCCAGCGGAGATGTCGCAGGTGAAGACCCGATCGACGGCATCGGTGGCAATTGGGGCCACGAAATCGGTGGCTGCAAAGGAAGAACAACTGGGGCCGAGGGTTGCTGTGGTGGCGCAGCCCAAATCTGCGGTGGGAAAACAGAAATTTCCGGCAAGGTCGCCGGTGTAATTCCGACCGCCGTAGGTCCCAAAACTGGCAACGAAATTGCTGCAGCCGTTTCTGTGGAGGTCAGCGGCGGGGCAACCCAAGACCGAGGTGGGTTTCTGGCTTCAGGTGTAGTCGGAAGGATGGCCGTCACCGGAGGTGAGAGGAAGCCACCCATGCCGACGACATCCATGGCAAAAGGTGGACTCATCAACGGAACTCTCGGCGCCACCATCGGTCTCGGGGAAGACGCAACAAGATTCAAGGGGGCCGAACCATTCAAAGCAGCGGCGGCCGGCAAAGCAATGTTCGAAAGGGGACAAGTCGACGGCAAGGCAGCGGTGAGGGGACAAGCCAGCGACAAATCGCCGTTCGAGGGGTGTGCGGCCATTCCGAGGGTGGGCGCCGACCTAGGGGTCAGTGAAGCCGTAGCCGCTAGAGACTTTTTGGTTCCCGCATCAACTTTCGGCGGCTCGAGGGGTGCAGCCGTTCCTTGGAGGATGCACTCATCTTTTCCCAAGCCAAAAGTCGGCTAATCGAGACATGTAGCCGCACCTTGGAGATCGGGCACTTCGCTTCCCACGCCCATTGTCGGCGGCTCGAGACGAGCAGCCGGTTTATGGAGGATTCCCAACTCGGCTGTCGGCGGCTCGAGACGCGTGGGCTGAGGTGCAACAGTTCCCAACCCATGTGTTTGCTGCCGCTTTGACCGAGGAGCAGCCATTTCTTGGAGGATGAGCTCCGCTTGCTTGGGAGTGAGTAGTCTTGGAAAGCGTCTCGCCGGCCGAGCGACCATCGGAGCAGCGAATGTCGACGGACGTGAACGTCGGAATCCGCCATGGCCGGCGTCACCAAAGGCATCTACTTCTCCAAATTTTTCCGACCACCGCCTTTTCAAGTTCATAAATGCGGCCATGGATTCAGCGTCCCCGTCATCTATCACCCTTGAAGCTAGTTGAAAAAATTCCGAAATGTTGAAGTCTTTCTTGATTTTTTCGTCAATCTGAACAGAATGCTCCGTCGCCGGGTTTGTCGCCGGAATCGAGTCGGTGCCATCTTCACCGTCGGCATGAGCTCTATCGGCGCCGGTGTCCGCCATGGCAGCCGTGGACGTGGATGCATGGGAAGAAGTAGAGTTAGTGTGTGTAGGAGGTGTAGTGTGTGAGAGAGAACAGAGAGAATTGTCTATCATTTTTTCCTTCGGAGACAGTTTTTATATCAAGGATTTTGCACGGTTTTATTAAAGAAAGTTTGTCTACCTATTTTGCTAACTTGTAGTTATTATTTTACTTAGCAAATTTTTAACAGAGTATTATGGGTTAAGACCTACCTCTGGGTCATGTTTCGTCAGATTCGCGGAGACAGTTTTCATTTCAGCTGTTTTGCACGGTTTTATTAATGAAAGTTTGCTTACCTATTTGACTAAGTTGTAGTTATTATTTCACTTAGAAAATTTACCATCACTATATTGGTTAATTACCTGTCGGTCAAGTTTCATCAGATTCGGAGACAGTTTTTATTTCAGCTGTTTTGCACGGTTTTATTTAAGAATGTTTGGATTTTACACTTACAATGGTATTATGGGTTAAGAGCTACCTCTGAGTCAAGTTTCGTCAGATTCGGAGACCGTTTTTATTTCAAGGATTATTCACGGTTTTATTAAAGAAAGTTTGTCTACCTATTTTACTAACTTGTAGTTATTATTTAATTTAGCAAATTTACAACAGAGTATTATGGTTTAAGGCCTACCTCTGGGTAATGTTTCGTCAGATTCGCGGAGACAGTTTTTATTTCAGCTGTTTTGCACGGTTTTATTAAAGAAAGTTTACTTACCTATTTGACTAAGTTGTAGTTATTATTTCACTTAGCAAATTTAACACGCACTGTTATGGGTTAAAATCTACTCTGGATCATGTTTCATCAGATTCGGAGACAGTTTTTATTTCAGCTGTTTTGCACGGTTTTATTTATGAAAGTTTGTTTATCTATTTGACTAACTTGTAGTCAATACTTCACTTAGTAAATTTACCACAAAGTATTATGGGTTAAAACCTACCTCTGGGTCAAGTTCCGTCAGATTCGGAGACAGTTTTTATCAAGAATTTTGCACGGGTTTATTAAAGAAAGTTTGTCTACCTATTTTACTAACTTGTAGTTATTATTTTACTTAGCAAATTTTTTAACAGAGTATTATGGGTTAAGACCTACCTCTGGGTCATGTTCGTCAGATTCGCGAAGACAGTTTTCATTTCAGCTGTTTTGCACGGTTTTATTAATGGAAGTTTGCTTACCTATTTGACTAAGTTGTAGTTATTATTTCACTTAGAAAATTTACCACACATTATTATGGGTTAAGACCTACCTGTTGGTCAAGTTTCATCAGATTCGGAGACAGTTTTTTTTCAGCTGTTTTGCACGGTTTTATTTAAGAAAGTTCGTTTACCTATTTGACTAACTTGTAGTTATTATTTCACTTAGCAATTTTACCACGGAGTATTATGGGTTTAAGAGCTACATCTAGGTCAAGTTTCGTCAGATTCGGAGACAGTTTTTATTTCAAGGATTATTCACGGTTTTATTAAAGAAAGTTTGTCTATCTATTTTACTAACTTGTAGTTTATTATTTAATTTAGCAAATTTACAACAGAGTATTATGATTTAAGACCTACCTCTGGGTCATGTTTTGTCAGTTTCGCGAGACAGTTTTTATTTTAGCTGTTTTGCATAATTTTATTAAAGAAAGTTTGCTTACCTATTTGACTAAGTTGTAGTTATTATTTCACTTAGCAAATTTACCACGCACTATTATGGGTTAAGACCTACCTCTGGGTCAAGTTTCGTCAGTTTCGGAGACAGTTTTTATTTCAGCTGTTTTGCACGGTTTTATATAAGAAAGTTTGGTTAACTATTTTACTAACTTGTAATTATTTTTTCACTTAGAAAATTTACCACGCACAATTATGGGTTAAGACTAATTGTCGGTCAAGTTTCATCAAATTCTGAGACAGTTTTTATTTCAGCTGTTTTGCACGTTTTATTTATGAAAGTTTGTTTATATATTTGACTAACTTGTAGTCATTATTTCACTTAGTAAATTTACCACGCACTGTTTTATGGGTTAAAACCTACCTCTGGGTCAAGTTTCGTCAGATTCGGAGACAGTTTTTATATCAAGGATTTTGCACGGTTTTGTTAAAGAAAGTTTGCCTACCTATTTTACTAACTTGTAGTTATTATTTTACTCAGCAAATTTTAACAGAGTATTATGGGTTAAGACCTACCTCTGGGTCATGTTTCGTCAGATTCGCGGAGACAGTTTTCATTTCCGCTGTTTTGCACGGTTTTATTAATGAAAGTTTGCTTACCTATTTGACTAAGTTGTAGTTATTATTTCACTTAGAAAATTTACCACGCACTATTATTGGTTAAGACCTACCTGTCGGTCAAGTTTCATCAGATTTGGAGACAGTTTTTATTTCAGCTGTTTTGCACGGTTTTGTTTAAGAATGTTTGTTTACCTATTTGACTAACTTGTAGTTATTATTTCACTTAGCAATTTTACCACAGAGTATTATGGGTTAAGAGCTACTCTGGGTCAAGTTTCGTCAGATTCGGAGACCGTTTTTATTTCAAGGATTATTCACGGTTTTATTAAAGAAAGTTTGTCTACCTATTTTACTAACTTGTAGTTATTATTTAATTTAGCAAATTTACAACAGAGTATTATGGTTTAAGGCCTACCTCTGGGTAATGTTTCGTCAGATTCGCGGAGACAGTTTTTATTTCAGCTGTTTTGCACGGTTTTATTAAAGAAAGTTTACTTACCTATTTGACTAAGTTATAGTTATTATTTCACTTAGCAAATTTAACACGCACTGTTATGGGTTAAAATTTACCTCTGGATCATGTTTCATCAGATTCGGAGACAGTTTTTATTTCAGCTGTTTTGCACGGTTTTATTTATGAAAGTTTGTTTATCTATTTGAACTAACTTGTAGTCAATACTTCACTTAGTAATTTACCACAAAGTATTATGGGTTAAAACCTACCTCTGGGTCAAGTTCCGTCAGATTCGGAGACAGTTTTTATATCAAGAATTTTGCACGGGTTTATTAAAGAAAGTTTGTCTACCTATTTTACTAACTTGTAGTTATTATTTTACTTAGCAAATTTTTAACAGAGTATTATGGGTTAAGACCTACCTCTGGGTCATGTTTCGTCAGATTCGCGAAGACAGTTTTCATTTCAGCTGTTTTGCACGGTTTATTAATGGAAGTTTGCTTACCTATTTGACTAAGTTGTAGTTATTATTTCACTTAGAAAATTACCACACATTATTATGGGTTAAGACCTACCTGTTGGTCAAGTTTCATCAGATTCGGAGACAGTTTTTTATTTCAGCTGTTTGCACGGTTTTATTTAAGAAAGTTCGTTTACCTATTTGACTAACTTGTAGTTATTATTTCACTTAGCAATTTTACCACGGAGTATTATGGGTTAAGAGCTACATCTAGGTCAAGTTTCGTCAGATTCGGAGACAGTTTTTATTTCAAGGATTATTCACGGTTTTTATTAAAGAAAGTTTGTCTATCTATTTTACTAACTTGTAGTTTATTATTTAATTTAGCAAATTTACAACAGAGTATTATGATTTAAGACCTACCTCTGGGTCATGTTTTGTCAGTTTCGCGGAGACAGTTTTTATTTTAGCTGTTTTGCATAATTTTATTAAAGAAAGTTTGCTTACCTATTTGAGTAAGTTGTAGTTATTATTTCACTTAGCAAATTTACCACGCACTATTATGGGTTAAGACCTACCTCTGGGTCAAGTTTCGTCAGTTTCGGAGACAGTTTTTATTTAGCTGTTTTTGCACGGTTTTATATAAGAAAGTTTGGTTAACTATTTTACTAACTTGTAATTATTTTTTCACTTAGAAAATTTACCACGCACAATTATGGGTTAAGACCTAATTGTCGGTCAAGTTTCATCAAATTGTGAGACAGTTTTTATTTCAGCTGTTTGCACGGTTTTATTTATGAAAGTTTGTTTATATATTTGACTAACTTGTAGTCATTATTTCACTTAGTAAATTTACCACGCACTGTTTTATAGGTTAAAACCTACCTCTGGGTCAAGTTTCGTCAGATTCGGAGACAGTTTTTATATCAAGGATTTTGCACGGTTTTGTTAAAGAAAGTTTGCCTACCTATTTTACTAACTTGTAGTTATTATTTTACTCAGCAAATTTTTAACAGAGTATTATGGGTTAAGACCTACCTCTGGTCATGTTTCGTCAGATTCGCGGAGACAGTTTTCATTTCCGCTGTTTTGCACGGTTTTATTAATGAAGTTTGCTTACTATTTGACTAAGTTGTAGTTATTATTTCACTTAGAAAATTTACCACGCACTATTATTGGTTAAGACCTACCTGTCGGTCAAGTTTCATCAGATTTGGAGACAGTTTTTATTTCAGCTGTTTTGCACGGTTCTGTTTAAGAATGTTTGTTTACCTATTTGACTAACTGTAGTTATTATTTCACTTAGCAATTTTACCACAGAGTATTATGGGTTAAGAGCTACCTCTGGGTCAAGTTTCGTCAGATTCGGAGACCGTTTTTATTTCAAGGATTATTCACGGTTTTATTAAAGAAAGTTTGTCTACCTATTTTACTAACTTTGTAGTTATTATTTAATTTAGCAAATTTACAACAAGTATTATGGTTAAGGCCTACCTCTGGGTAATGTTTCGTCAGATTCGCGGAGACAGTTTTTATTTCAGCTGTTTTGCACGGTTTTATTAAAGAAAGTTTACTTACCTATTTGACTAAGTTATAGTTATTATTTCACTTAGCAAATTTAACACGCACTGTTATGGGTTAAAATCTACCTCTGGATCATGTTTCATCAGATTCGGAGACAGTTTTTATTTCAGCTGTTTTGCACGGTTTATTTATGAAAGTTTGTTTATCTTATTTGACTAATTGTAGTCAATACTTCACTTAGTAAATTTACCACAAAGTATTATGGGTTAAAACCTACCTCTGGGTCAAGTTCCGTCAGATTCGGAGACAGTTTTTATATCAAGAATTTTGCACGGGTTTATTAAAAAGTTTGTCTTACCTATTTACTAACTTGTAGTTATATTTTACTTAGCAAATTTTTAACAGAGTATTATGGGTTAAGACCTACCTCTGGGTCATGTTTCGTCAGATTCGCGAAGACAGTTTCATTTCAGCTGTTTTGCACGGTTTTATTAATGGAAGTTTGCTTACCTATTTGACTAAGTTGTAGTTATTATTTCACTTAGAAAATTTACCACACATTATTATGGTTAAGACCTACCTGTTGGTCAACGTTTCATCAGATTCGGAGACAGTTTTTTATTTCAGCTGTTTGCACGGTTTTATTTAAGAAAGTTCGTTACCTATTTGACTAACTTGTAGTTATTATTTCACTTAGCAATTTACCACGGAGTATTATGGGTTAAGAGCTACATCTAGGTCAAGTTTCGTCAGATTCGGAGACAGTTTTTATTTCAAGATTATTCACGGTTTTATTAAAGAAAGTTTGTCTATCTATTTTACTAATTGTAGTTTTT
>JACGWL010000151.1:0-13999 GCA_034509725.1 Sesamum angolense
GCCTACTCTGGTTCAAATTTGTCAGATTCGAAGACAGTTTTTATTTAGCTTTTTTGCACGGTTTTATTAAAGAAGTTGCTTATCCATCTTTCTAACTTGTAGTAATTATTTCACCAAGCAAATTTATCACGTACTATTATGCGTTAAGACTACCTCTGGGTCAAGTTTCTCAGATTCGGAGATAGTTTTTATTTCAGCTTTTTGCACGGTTTTATTAAAGGAAGTTTGCTTATCCATCTTTCTAACTTGTAGTAATTATTTCACCAAGCAAATTTATCACGTACTATTATGCGTTAGGACCTACCTCTGGGTCAAGTTTCCTGAGATTCGGAGATAGTTTTTATTTCAGCTTTTTTGCACGGTTTTATTAAAGGAAGTTTGCTTATCCATCTTTCTAACTTGTAGTAATTATTTCACCAAGCAAATTTATCACGTACTATTAGGCGTTAAGACCTACCTCTGGGTCAAGTTTCCTAAGATTCGGAGATAGTTTCTATTTCAGCTTTTTGCACGGTTTTATTAAAGGAAGTTTGCTTATCCATCTTTCTAACTTGTAGTAATTATTTCACCAAGCAAATTTATCACGTACTGTTATGCGTTAAGACCTACCTCTGGGTCAAGTTTCCTCAGATTCGGAGATAGTTTTATTTCAGCTTTTTTGCACGGTTTTATTAAAGGAAGTTTGCTTATCCATCTTTCTAACTTGTAGTAAATATTTCATCAAGCAAATTTATCACGTACTATTGTGCGTTAAGACTACCTCTGGGTCAAGTTTCCTCAGACTCGGAGTCAGTTTTTATTTCAGCTTTTTGCACGTTTATTAATGAAAGTTTGCTTATCCATCTTACTAACTTGTAGTTATTATTCACCTAGCAAATTTACAAGCATTATTCTGTGTTAAGACCTACTTCTGGGTCAAGTTTCGTCAAATTCGCAGACAGTTTTTATTTCAACTATTTTTGCACGGTTTTATTAAAGAAAGTTTGCTTATCCATCTTACTAACTTGTAGTTATTATTTCACTTAGCAAATTTACCACGCACTATTATGCGTTAAGACCTACCTCCTCTGGGTCAAGTTTCGTCAGATTCGGTGACAGTTTTTATTTCAGCTTTTTTGCACAGTTTTATTAAAAGAAAGTTTGCTTATCCATATTTCTAACTTGTATTAATTATTTCACCTTGCAAAATTATCATGTACTATTATGCGTTAAGACCTAACTCTGGGTCAAGTTTCCTCAGATTCGGAGATAGTTTTTATTTCAGCTTTTTTGCACGGTTTTATTAAAGAAAGTTTGCTTATCCATCTTACTAACTTGTAGTTATTATTTCACTTAGCAAATTTACCACGCACTATTATGTGTTAAGACCTTCCTCTTGGTCAAGTTTCGTCAGATTCGGAGATAGTTTTTATTTCAGCTTTTTTGCACAGTTTTATTAAAGAAAGTTTGCTTATCCATATTTCTAACTTGTATTAATTATTTCACCAAGCAAATTTATCACGTACTATTATGCGTTAAGACCTACTCTGGGTCAAGTTTCCTCAGATTCGGAGATAGTTTTTATTTCAGCTTTTTTGCACGGTTTTATTAAAGAAAGTTTGCTTATCCATATTTCTAACTTGTAGTTATTATTTCACTTAGCAAATTTACCACGCACTATTATGTGTTAAGGCCTACCTCTGGTTCAAGTTTCGTCAGATTCGAAGACAGTTTTTATTTTAGCTTTTTTGCACGGTTTTATTAAAGAAGTTTGCTTATCCATCTTTCTAACTTGTAGTAATTATTTCACCAAGCAAATTTATCACGTACTATTATGCGTTAAGACCTACCTCTGGGTCAAGTTTCCTCAGATTCGGAGATAGTTTTTATTTCAGCTTTTTGCACGGTTTTATTAAAGAAGTTTGCTTATCCATCTTTCTAACTTGTAGTAATTATTTCACCAGCAAATTTATCACGTACTATTATGCGTTAAGACCTACTCTGGGTCAAGTTTCTCAGATTCGGAGATAGTTTTTATTTCAGCTTTTTGCACGGTTTTATTAAAGAAAGTTTGCTTATCCATCTTTCTAACTTGTAGTTATTATTTCACTTAGCAAATTTACCACGCACTATTATGTGTTAAGACCTACCTCTGGGTCAAGTTTCGTCAGATTCGGACAGTTTTTATTTCAGCTTTTTTGCACGGTTTTATTAAAGAAGTTTGCTTATCCATCTTTCTAACTTGTAGTAATTATTTCACCAAGCAAATTTATCACGTACTATTATGCGTTAAGACCTACCTCTGGGTCAAGTTTCCTCAGATTCGGAGATAGTTTTTATTTCAGCTTTTTTGCACGGTTTTATTAAAGAAGTTTGCTTATCCATCTTCTAACTTGTAGTTATTATTTCACAAGCAAATTTATCACGTACTATTATGCGTTAAGACCTACCTCTGGGTCAAGTTTCCTCAGATTCGGAGACAGTTTTTATTTCAGCTTTTTGCACGTTTTATTAAAGAAAGTTTGCTTATCCATCTTACTAACTTGTAGTTATTATTTCACCAGCAAATTTACCAGCATTATTCTGTTAAGACCTACTTCTGGGTCAAGTTTCGTCAGATTCGGACAGTTTTTATTTCAGCTTTTTGCACGGTTTTATTAAAGAAAGTTTGCTTATCCATCTTACTAACTTGTAGTTATTATTTCACTTAGCAAATTTACCACGCACTATTATGCGTTAAGACCTACCTCTCTGGGTCAAGTTTCGTCAGATTCGGTGACAGTTTTTATTTCAGCTTTTTTGCACGTTTTATTAAAGAAAGTTTGCTTATCCATCTTTCTAACTTGTATTAATTATTTCACCTTGCAAATTATCATACTATTATGCGTTAAGACCTACTCTGGTCAAGTTTCCTCAGATTCGGAGATAGTTTTTATTTCAGCTTTTTTGCACGGTTTTATTAAAGAAGTTTGCTTATCCATCTTTCTAACTTGTAGTAATTATTTCACCAAGCAAATTTATCACGTACTATTATGCGTTAAGACCTACCTCTGGTCAAGTTTCCTAAGATTCGGAGATAGTTTTATTTCAGCTTTTTTGCACGGTTTTATTAAAGGAAGTTTGCTTATCCATCTTTCTAACTTGTAGTAATTATTTCACCAAGCAAATTTATCACGTACTGTTATGCGTTAAGACCTACCTCTGGGTCAAGTTTCCTCAGATTCGGAGATAGTTTTATTTCAGCTTTTTTGCACGGTTTTATTAAAGAAGTTTGCTTATCCATCTTTCTAACTTGTAGTAAAATTTCATCAAGCAAAATTTATCACGTACTATTATGCGTTAAGACCTACCTCTGGGTCAAGTTTCCTCAGATCGGAGTCAGTTTTTATTTCAGCTTTTTTGCACGGTTTTATTAATGAAAGTTTGCTTATCCATCTTACTAACTTGTAGTTATTATTTCACCTAGCAAATTTACCAAGCATTATTCTGTGTTAAGACCTACTTCTGGGTCAAGTTTCGTCAAATTCGGAGACAGTTTTTATTTCAGCTTTTTGCACGGTTTTATTAAAGAAAGTTTGCTTATCCATCTTACTAACTTGTAGTTATTATTTCACTTAGCAAATTTACCACGCACTATTATGCGTTAAGACCTACCTCCTCTGGGTCAAGTTTCGTCAGATTCGGTGACAGTTTTTATTTCAGCTTTTTTGCACAGTTTTATTAAAGAAAGTTTGCTTATCCATATTTCTAACTTGTATTAATTATTTCACCTTGCAAAATTATCATGTACTATTATGCGTTAAGACCTAACTCTGGGTCAAGTTTCCTCAGATTCGGAGATAGTTTTTATTTCAGCTTTTTTGCACGGTTTTATTAAAGAAAGTTTGCTTATCCATCTTACTAACTTGTAGTTATTATTTCACTTAGCAAATTTACCACGCACTATTATGTGTTAAGACCTTCCTCTGGTCAAGTTTCGTCAGATTCGGAGATAGTTTTTATTTCAACTTTTTTGCACGTTTTATTAAAGAAAGTTTGCTTATCCATATTTCTAACTTGTATTAATTATTTCACCAAGCAAATTATCTCGTACTATTATGCGTTAAGACCTAACTCTGGGTCAAGTTTCCTCAGATTCGGAAATAGTTTTTATTTCAGCTTTTTGCACGTTTTATTAAAGAAAGTTTGCTTATCCATATTTCTAACTTGTAGTATTATTTCACTTAGCAAATTTACCACGCACTATTATGTGTTAAGGCCTACCTCTGGTTCAAGTTTCGTCAGATTCGAGACAGTTTTTATTTTAGCTTTTTTGCACGGTTTTATTAAAGGAAGTTTGCTTATCCATCTTTCTAACTTGTAGTAATTATTTCACCAAGCAAATTTATCACGTACTATTATGCGTTAAGACCTACCTCTGGGTCAAGTTTCCTCAGATTCGGAGATAGTTTTTTTCAGCTTTTTGCACGGTTTTATTAAAGGAAGTTTGCTTATCCATCTTTCTAACTTGTAGTAATTATTTCACCAAGCAAATTTATCACGTACTATTATGCGTTAAGACCTACCTCTGGGTCAAGTTTCCTCAGATTCGGAGATAGTTTTTATTTCAGCTTTTTTGCACGGTTTTATTAAAGGAAGTTTGCTTATCCATCTTTCTAACTTGTAGTAATTATTTCACCAAGCAAATTTATCACGTACTATTATGCGTTAAGACCTACCTCTGGGTCAAGTTTCCTCAGATTCGGAGATAGTTTCTATTTCAGCTTTTTTTGCACGTTTTATTAAAGGAAGTTTGCTTATCCATCTTTCTAACTTGTAGTAATTATTTCACCAAGCAAATTTATCACGTACTGTTATGCGTTAAGACCTACCTCTGGGTCAAGTTTCCTCAGATTCGGAGATAGTTTTATTTCAGCTTTTTTGCACGGTTTTATTAAAGGAAGTTTGCTTATCCATCTTTCTAACTTGTAGTAATATTTCATCAAGCAAATTTATCACGTACTATTGTGCGTTAAGACCTACCTCTGGGTCAAGTTTCCTCAGATCGGAGTCAGTTTTTATTTCAGCTTTTTGCACGGTTTATTAATGAAAGTTTGCTTATCCATCTTACTAACTTGTAGTTATTATTCCACCTAGCAAATTTACCAAGCATTATTCTGTGTTAAGACCTACTTCTGGGTCAAGTTTCGTCAATTCGCAGACAGTTTTTATTTCAACTATTTTGCACGGTTTTATTAAAGAAAGTTTGCTTATCCATCTTACTAACTTGTAGTTATTATTTCACTTAGCAAATTTACCACGCACTATTATGCGTTAAGACCTACCTCCTCTGGGTCAAGTTTCGTCAGATTCGGTGACAGTTTTTATTTCAGCTTTTTTGCACAGTTTTATTAAAGAAAGTTTGCTTATCCATTTCTAACTTGTATTAATTATTTCACCTTGCAAAATTATCATGTACTATTATGCGTTAAGACCTAACTCTGGGTCAAGTTTCCTCAGATTCGGAGATAGTTTTTTTTCAGCTTTTTTGCACGGTTTTATTAAAGAAGTTTGCTTATCCATCTTTCTAACTTGTAGTAATTATTTCACTAGCAAATTTATCACGTACTATTATGCGTTTAAGACCTACCTCTGGGTCAAGTTTCGTCAGATTCGGAGATAGTTTTTATTTCAGCTTTTTTGCACGTTTTATTAAAGAAAGTTTGCTTATCCATCTTTCTAACTTGTAGTAATTATTTCACCAAGCAAATTTATCACGTACTATTATGCGTTAAGACCTACCTCTGGGTCAAGTTTCCTCAGATTCGGAGATAGTTTTATTTCAGCTTTTTTGCACGGTTTTATTAAAGAAGTTTGCTTATCCATCTTTCTAACTTGTAGTAATTATTTCACCAAGCAAATTTATCACGTACTATTATGCGTTAAGACCTACCTCTGGGTCAAGTTTCCTCAGATTCGGAGATAGTTTTATTTCAGCTTTTTTTGCACGGTTTTATTAAAGGAAGTTTGCTTATCCATCTTTCTAACTTGTAGTAATTATTTCACAAGCAAATTTATCACGTACTATTATGCGTTAAGACCTACCTCTGGGTCAAGTTTCCTCAGATTCGGAGTCAGTTTTTATTTCAGCTTTTTGCACGTTTATTAATGAAAGTTTGCTTATCCATCTTACTAACTTGTAGTTATTATTCGCAAATTTTTATTTGTGTTAAGACCTACTTCTGGTCAAGTTTCGTCAGATTCGAGACAGTTTTTATTTCAGCTTTTTGCACGGTTTTTTAAAGAAAGTTTGCTTATCCATCTTACTAACTTGTAGTTATTATTTCACTTAGCAAATTTACCACGCACTATTATGCGTTAAGACCTACCTCTGGGTCAAGTTTCGTCAGATTCGGTGACAGTTTTTATTTCAGCTTTTTTGCACGTTTTATTAAAGAAAGTTTGCTTATCCATCTTTCTAACTTGTATTAATTATTTCACCTTGCAAATTATCACGTACTATTATGCGTTAAGACCTAACTCTGGGTCAAGTTTCCTCAGATTCGGAGATAGTTTTTATTTCAGCTTTTTTGCACGGTTTTATTAAAGAAGTTTGCTTATCCATCTTTCTAACTTGTAGTAATTATTTCACCAAGCAAATTTATCACGTACTATTATGCGTTAAGACCTACCTCTGGGTCAAGTTTCCTAAGATTCGGAGATAGTTTTATTTCAGCTTTTTTGCACGGTTTTATTAAAGGAAGTTTGCTTATCCATCTTTCTAACTTGTAGTAATTATTTCACCAAGCAAATTTATCACGTACTGTTATGCGTTAAGACCTACCTCTGGGTCAAGTTTCCTCAGATTCGGAGATAGTTTCTATTTCAGCTTTTTTGCACGGTTTTATTAAAGGAAGTTTGCTTATCCATCTTTCTAACTTGTAGTAAATATTTCATCAAGCAAATTTATCACGTACTATTGTGCGTTAAGACCTACCTCTGGGTCAAGTTTCCTCAGATCGGAGTCAGTTTTTATTTCAGCTTTTTTGCACGGTTTATTAATGAAAGTTTGCTTATCCATCTTACTAACTTGTAGTTATTATTCCACCTAGCAAATTTACCAAGCATTATTCTGTGTTAAGACCTACTTCTGGGTCAAGTTTCGTCAAATTCGCAGACAGTTTTTATTTCAACTATTTTTGCACGGTTTTATTAAAGAAAGTTTGCTTATCCATCTTACTAACTTGTAGTTATTATTTCACTTAGCAAATTTACCACGCACTATTATGCGTTAAGACCTACCTCCTGGGTCAAGTTTCGTCAGATTCGGTGACAGTTTTTATTTCAGCTTTTTTGCACAGTTTTATTAAAGAAAGTTTGCTTATCCATATTTCTAACTTGTATTAATTATTTCACCTTGCAAAATTATCATGTACTATTATGCGTTAAGACCTAACTCTGGGTCAAGTTTCCTCAGATTCGGAGATAGTTTTTTATTCAGCTTTTTGCACGGTTTTATTAAAGAAAGTTTGCTTATCCATCTTACTAACTTGTAGTTATTATTTCACTTAGCAAATTTACCACGCACTATTATGTGTTAAGACCTTCCTATTCTTGGTCAAGTTTCGTCAGATTCGGAGATAGTTTTTATTTCAACTTTTTGCACAGTTTTATTAAAGAAAGTTTGCTTATCCATATTTCTAACTTGTATTAATTATTCACCAAGCAAAATTATCTCGTACTATTATGCGTTAAGACCTAACTCTGGGTCAAGTTTCCTCAGATTCGGAAATAGTTTTTATTTCAGCTTTTTGCACAGTTTTATTAAAGAAAGTTTGCTTATCCATATTTCTAACTTGTAGTATTATTTCACTTAGCAAATTTACCACGCACTTATATGTGTTAAGGCCTACCTCTGGTTCAAATTTCGTCAGATTCGAAGACAGTTTTTATTTTAGCTTTTTTGCACGGTTTTATTAAAGGAAGTTTGCTTATCCATCTTTCTAACTTGTAGTAATTATTTCACCAAGCAAATTTATCATGTACTATTATGCGTTAAGACCTACCTCTGGGTCAAGTTTCCTCAGATTCGGAGATAGTTTTTATTTCAGCTTTTTGCACGGTTTTATTAAAGGAAGTTTGCTTATCCATCTTTCTAACTTGTAGTAATTATTTCACCAAGCAAATTTATCACGTACTATTATGCGTTAAGACCTACCTCTGGGTCAAGTTTCCTAGATTCGGAGATAGTTTTTATTTCAGCTTTTTTGCACGGTTTTATTAAAGGAAGTTTGCTTATCCATCTTTCTAACTTGTAGTAAATTATTTCACCAAGCAAATTTATCACGTACTATTATGCGTTAAGACCTACCTCTGGGTCAAGTTTCCTAAGATTCGGAGATAGTTTCTATTTCAGCTTTTTTGCACGGTTTTATTAAAGGAAGTTTGCTTATCCATCTTTCTAACTTGTAGTAATTATTTCACCAAGCAAATTTATCACGTACTGTTATGCGTTAAGACCTACCTCTGGGTCAAGTTTCCTCAAATTCGGAGATAGTTTCTATTTCAGCTTTTTTGCACGGTTTTATTAAAGGAAGTTTGCTTATCCATCTTTCTAACTTGTAGTAAATATTTCATCAAGCAAATTTATCACGTACTATTGTGCGTTAAGACCTACCTCTGGTCAAGTTTCCTCAGACTCGGAGTCAGTTTTTATTTCAGCTTTTTGCACGGTTTATTAATGAAAGTTTGCTTATCCATCTTACTAACTTGTAGTTATTATTCCACTAGCAAATTTACCAAGCATTATTCTGTGTTAAGACCTACTTCTGGGTCAAGTTTCGTCAAATTCGCAGACAGTTTTTATTTCAACTATTTTGCACGGTTTTATTAAAGAAAGTTTGCTTATCCATCTTACTAACTTGTAGTTATTATTTCACTTAGCAAATTTACCACGCACTATTATGCGTTAAGACCTACTCCTCTGGGTCAAGTTTCGTCAGATTCGGTGACAGTTTTTATTTCAGCTTTTTTGCACAGTTTTATTAAAGAAAGTTTGCTTATCCATATTTCTAACTTGTATTAATTATTTCACCTTGCAAAATTATCATGTACTATTATGCGTTAAGACCTAACTCTGGGTCAAGTTTCCTCAGATTCGGAGATAGTTTTTTATTTCAGCTTTTTTGCACGGTTTTATTAAAGGAAGTTTGCTTATCCATCTTTCTAACTTGTAGTAATTATTTCACCAAGCAAATTTATCACGTACTATTAGGCGTTAAGACCTACCTCTGGGTCAAGTTTCCTAAGATTCGGAGATAGTTTCTATTTCAGCTTTTTTGCACGGTTTTATTAAAGGAAGTTTGCTTATCCATCTTTCTAACTTGTAGTAATTATTTCACCAAGCAAATTTATCACTACTGTTATGCGTTAAGACCTACCTCTGGGTCAAGTTTCCTCAAATTCGGAGATAGTTTCTATTTCAGCTTTTTTGCACGGTTTTATTAAAGGAAGTTTGCTTATCCATCTTTCTAGCTTGTAGTAAATATTTCATCAAGCAAATTTATCACGTACTATTGTGCGTTAAGACCTACCTCTGGGTCAAGTTTCCTCAGACTCGGAGTCAGTTTTTATTTCAGCTTTGTTGCACGGTTTATTAATGAAAGTTTGCTTATCCATCTTACTAACTTGTAGTTATTATTCCACCCTAGCAAATTTACAAGCATTATTCTGTGTTAAGACCTACTTCTGGGTCAAGTTTCGTCAAATTCGCAGACAGTTTTTTATTTCAACTATTTTGCACGGTTTTATTAAAGAAAGTTTGCTTATCCATCTTACTAACTTGTAGTTATTATTTCACTTAGCAAATTTACCACGCACTATTATGCGTTAAGACCTATCTCCTCTGGGTCAAGTTTCGTCAGATTCGGTGACAGTTTTTATTTCAGCTTTTTTGCACAGTTTTATTAAAGAAAGTTTGCTTATCCATATTTCTAACTTGTATTAATTATTTCACCTTGCAAAATTATCATGTACTATTATGCGTTAAGACCTAACTCTGGGTCAAGTTTCCTCAGATTCGGAGATAGTTTTTATTTCAGCTTTTTTGCACGGTTTTTATTAAAGGAAGTTTGCTTATCCATCTTTCTAACTTGTAGTAATTATTTCACCAAGCAAATTTATCACGTACTATTAGGCGTTAAGACCTACCTCTGGGTCAAGTTTCCTAAGATTCGGAGATAGTTTCTATTTCAGCTTTTTTGCACGGTTTTATTAAAGGAAGTTTGCTTATCCATCTTTCTAACTTGTAGTAATTATTTCACCAAGCAAATTTATCACGTACTGTTATGCGTTAAGACCTACCTCTGGGTCAAGTTTCCTCAGATTCGGAGATAGTTTTATTTCAGCTTTTTGCACGGTTTTTATAAAGGAAGTTTGCTTATCCATCTTTCTAGCTTGTAGTAAATATTTCATCAAGCAAATTTATCACGTACTATTGTGCGTTAAGACCTACCTCTGGGTCAAGTTTCCTCAGACTCGGAGTCAGTTTTTATTTCAGCTTTGTTGCACGGTTTATTAATGAAAGTTTGCTTATCCATCTTACTAACTTGTAGTTATTATTCCACCTAGCAAATTTACCAAGCATTATTCTGTGTTAAGACCTACTTCTGGGTCAAGTTTCGTCAAATTCGCAGACAGTTTTTATTTCAACTATTTTGCACGGTTTTATTAAAGAAAGTTTGCTTATCCATCTTACTAACTTGTAGTTATTATTTCACTTAGCAAATTTACCACGCACTATTATGCGTTAAGACCTACCTCCTCTGGGTCAAGTTTCGTCAGATTCGGTGACAGTTTTTATTTCAGCTTTTTTGCACAGTTTTATTAAAGAAAGTTTGCTTATCCATATTTCTAACTTGTATTAATTATTTCACCTTGCAAAATTATCATGTACTATTATGCGTTAAGACCTAACTCTGGGTCAAGTTTCCTAGATTCGGAGATAGTTTTATTTCAGCTTTTTTGCACGGTTTTATTAAAGGAAGTTTGCTTATCCATCTTTCTAACTTGTAGTAATTATTTCACCAAGCAAATTTATCACGTACTATTAGGCGTTAAGACCTACCTCTGGGTCAAGTTTCCTAAGATTCGGAGATAGTTTCTATTTCAGCTTTTTTGCACGGTTTTATTAAAGGAAGTTTGCTTATCCATCTTTCTAACTTGTAGTAATTATTTCACCAAGCAAATTTATCACGTACTGTTATGCGTTAAGACCTACCTCTGGGTCAAGTTTCCTCATATTCGGAGATAGTTTCTATTTCAGCTTTTTTGCACGGTTTTATTAAAGGAAGTTTGCTTATCCATCTTTCTAACTTGTAGTAAATATTTCATCAAGCAAATTTATCACGTACTATTGTGCGTTAAGACCTACCTCTGGGTCAAGTTTCCTCAGACTCGGAGTCAGTTTTTATTTCAGCTTTTTTGCACGGTTTATTAATGAAAGTTTGCTTATCCATCTTACTAACTTGTAGTTATTATTCCACCTAGCAAATTTACCAAGCATTATTCTGTGTTAAGACCTACTTCTGGGTCAAGTTTCGTCAAATTCGCAGACAGTTTTTATTTCAACTATTTTGCACGGTTTTATTAAAGAAAGTTTGCTTATCCATCTTACTAACTTGTAGTTATTATTTCACTTAGCAAATTTACCACGCACAATTATGCGTTAAGACCTACCTCCTGGGGTCAAGTTTCGTCAGATTCGGTGACAGTTTTTATTTCAGCTTTTTGCACAGTTTTATTAAAGAAAGTTTGCTTATCCATATTTCTAACTTGTATTAATTATTTCACTTGCAAATTATCATGTACTATTATGCGTTAAGACCTAACTCTGGGTCAAGTTTCCTCAGATTCGGAGATAGTTTTTATTTCAGCTTTTTTGCACGGTTTTATTAAAGGAAAGTTTGCTTATCCATCTTACTAACTTGTAGTTATTATTTCACTTAGCAAATTTACCACGCACTATTATGTGTTAAGACCTTCCTATTCTGGTCAAGTTTCGTCAGATTCGGAGATAGTTTTTATTTCAACTTTTTGCACAGTTTTATTAAAGAAGTTTGCTTATCCATATTTCTAACTTGTATTAATTATTTCACCAAGCAAAATTATCTCGTACTATTATGCGTTAAGACCTAACTCTGGGTCAAGTTTCTCAGATTCGGAATAGTTTTATTTCAGCTTTTTGCACAGTTTCATTAGAAAGTTTGCTTATCCATATTTCTAACTTGTTAGTAATTATTTCACTTAGCAAATTTACCACGCACTATTATGTGTTAAGGCTACCTCTGGTTCAAATTTCGTCAGATTCGAAGACAGTTTTTATTTAGCTTTTTTGCACGGTTTTATTAATAGGAAGTTTGCTTATCATCTTTCTAACTTGTAGTAATTATTTCACCAAGCAAATTTATCATGTACTATTATGCGTTAGCCTACCTCTGGGTCAAGTTTTCCTGAGTTTCGAGATAGTTTTTATTTCAGCTTTTTTGCACGGTTTTATTAAAGGAAGTTTGCTTATCCATCTTTCTAACTTTGTAGTAATATTTCACCAAGCAAATTTATCACGTACTATTAGGCGTTAAGACCCTACTCTGGGTCAAGTTTCTAGATTCGAGATAGTTTTTATTCAGCTTTTTTGCTCGGTTTTATTAAAGAAGTTTGCTTATCCATCTTTCTTAACTTGTAGTAATTATTTCACCAAGCAAATTTATCACGTACTATTAGGCGTTAAGACCTACCTCTGGGTCAAGTTTCCTAAGATTCGGAGATAGTTTCTATTTCAGCTTTTTTTGCACGGTTTTATTAAAGGAAGTTGCTTATCCATCTTTCTAACTTGTAGTAATTATTTTCACCAAGCAAATTTATCACGTACTGTTATGCGTTAAGACCTACCTCTGGGTCAAGTTTCCTCAAATTCGGAGATAGTTCTATTTCAAGCTTTTTGCACGGTTTTATTAAGGAATTTGCTTATCATCTTTCTAGCTTGTAGTAAATATTTCATCAAGCAAATTTTATCACGTACTATTGTGCGTTAAGACCTACCTTGGGTCAAAGTTTCCTCAGACTCGGAGTCAGTTTTTATTTCAGCTTTGTTGCACGGTTTATTAATGAAGTTTGCTTATCCATCTTACTAACTTGTAGTTATTATTCACCTAGCAAATTTACCAAGCATTATTCTGTGTTAAGACCTACTTCTGGGTCAAGTTTCGTCAAATTCGCAGACAGTTTTTATTTCAACTATTTTGCACGGTTTTATTAAAGAAGTTTGCTTATCCATCTTACTAACTTGTAGTTATTATTTCACTTAGCAAATTTACCACGCACTATTATGCGTTAAGACCTATCTCCTCTGGGTTCAAGTTTCGTCAGATTCGGTGACAGTTTTTATTTCAGCTTTTTTGCACAGTTTTATTAAAGAAAGTTTGCTTATCCATATTTTAACTTGTATTAATTATTTCACCTTGCAAAATTATCATGTACTATTATGCGTTAAGACTAACTCTGGGTCAAGTTTCTCAGATTCGGAGATGTTTTTATTTCAGCTTTTTTGCACGGTTTTATTAAAGGAGTTTGCTTATCATCTTCTAACTTGTAGTAATTATTCACCAAGCAAATTTATCACGTACTATTAGGCGTTAAAGACCTACCTCTGGGTCAAGTTTCCAAGATTCGGAGATAGTTTTCTATTTCAGCTTTTTGCACGGTTTTATTAAAGGAAGTTTGCTTATCCATCTTTCTAACTTGTAGTAATTATTTCACAAGCAAATTTATCACGTACTGTTATGCTTAAGACTACTCTGGGTCAAGTTCCTCAAATTCGGAGATAGTTTCTATTTTCAGCTTTTTTGCACGTTTTATTAAAGGAAGTTTGCTTATCCATCTTTCTAGCTTGTAGTAAATATTTCATCAAGCAAATTTATCACGTACTATTGTGCGTTAAGACTCTACTCTGGGTCAAGTTTCCGTCAGACTCGGAGTCAGTTTT
>JACGWL010000152.1:0-11273 GCA_034509725.1 Sesamum angolense
GTCAAACTTTTATTAGGTGTATTTGCGAATAACATATTATAAATTCACCGAAACCCTACCGATGGAGTTAAATGTAAGGTTCGGACAAACCTCAGAAAGGGTAAATATAATTTTTGATCTAATAGGGATGTACTTATAATTATATTAAACCTCAGAGGTTGTTGATGTAAATTATGAGGAAATGGACAAATTGGAAGATCTAATAGGGATTTTTTACATATTTATTAAATTAATAAGCAAAAACTTAGTTTAAAACGTCACCATAAAGGCCCAAAAAGGCTCGTAACTGGCAACAATGGACATGGATGACAACACAGACTTTTATTCATACTTTTTTTTGATAAATATTTATCCACTTTGTATAATATTCCTGAAAATTTCAGAAAGAATAGAAATTTTTGGACCATAATTTAGCCACCAATAAAATACCCAATTAGGCAATTCTTGTTGGAAAACTAATAGGCAAATTTTGAAAAACCATGTATATTTTTCATAAATAAATGCTTTATTAAATGCTTAAACATAATCCCAATAATTAAATTTTATCAAGTTTTTTTATCTAGGTGTAGGTACACCTTTTCACCTAGTGGGTTAATTTTCATTCAACAAAAGTGATTAATTTTTAGTTATTGTTTTGAGTAATTGAACTCTTTTCTATTATTGGAATAAGTATGAGTAATTTCAATACTTTGGGTCACCTTAAGAATACACTAATAATGGACCCTTAATTTATATGACCCTGCTGTAAATGCAGCAACATCTAAATACATTTTCATTAGGTACCATGGGTCTTTTCCCATCTCAAATCGTTGTTTTCCAGGAGTAAAATTACTTCCTGATGATCATTGAATGTATAATTAACAAGCTTATCTTCTTCCTCTAATACTTCTGCATAAGATGTTGAGGATGACGATTCTTCGTCTGCAGTTGATTTTTGCTCTTCCTTTTTAAACTAAAGAAATTTTTGAAAAGCTCATTCTCTACTTCACAAACTTTATTGTACTTTGTTCTGGAGATATTTTCTTTAATAAGGGATTTATTTCCCAATAATAATTTCCCTGGTTGAAATCTACCTTCTCTTTTATTTGAGGAGTTTATTTCTCTTCCTCTTTGAGGAAACATTCCTGCAAGATAAATATTAGAATTATCCAACATAATTTGGATAATATTAGCGTAATTGCTCTCAATATTACATAAAATTTGCACTTCTCTTTCTATTACCCAACTATCTGGAAATTCTATTTCATACCATTTTATTTGTCTTCTAGCACTGATTTTTGACCAATGAAGATTAGTTTAAAACAATATTATTTGTTCTAAAGATTTATTATGTTGTATTCTACAATTTGGATTCAGGGTATGAAGAAGCTTATAATATATTCTATAAACATACACAAATTAAGATCCAGGTGCATAATTATACCATGTGTCTTATTCATAACAGACAACAATATTTTTATCCATTAAAAATAAATACCAATGTTCATTAAAAATACTGGTTCATGTTCAAGGCTAGATTGTATTCCAATCAAAGATTTCTTCTAGTCTATATTTCTGGCATCTTTAAGAGCCGTTAAAAAGCTTTCTGGTGACCCTTCTAAGGTTAAAGGTTTAAAAGAAATTTGAACAAGTCTATATGTAAAGACTTATAATTCATTTGATACTTTTTATATCCATGTATCTAAAAGTTTTATACTTTTTTTTTATTATCAAGAGCAATAGACTCTTCAGGGTTTTTACTATTTGTTTGATTATTATAAATCAAATCTTTCAAAAATTATAAATTAATTTAGGATTAATTTTAGGAATTGTCCATTTATTCAATTAATCCAAATTTTCTTTACTCTCATTTTTAACCGAATTAATACCAATATTAAAAATATTTTGCATATTATGTAAATCAAATAAATACTGTTGAATTATCCTGTCAACCTTGATAACTTGGCTTCGATACCATAACTACAATCATAACAATAAGGATTTTAAATCCAGCCATTTAAGCAGAAGGCGATAGATAGCAAATAATAAATAAAAATTATGGGAAATGAATAAAAATTGAACAACTAATACAGGATCCTTTACGTATTATTAAATTAAAAAATATAAACTTAGTCCAAAACGTCACCACAAAGGCCCAAAAAATGCCTCATAACTGTCAACAATGGGCATGGAATGACAACACTGACTTTATGTATACTAATAATTTAACTCTACGATCCAAACAAACCCTTGCCATTTTATTCAAATGCCCCCCCCCCCCCCCCCCCCCCCCCCCCCCCCCCTTTTTGTTTTAATTACCTCATTATCTCAATTGACATAGATAATTCAACAACAATAGTTTAGCCTCTCATTAGGCTAATCATAATATTTAAAATATATAAAAGATATAGGAAAACAAATCAAAGAACTTACAGTTATTAACTCGCCGAGAGTACCCGGTACTTTAAAAATATTAAATTAATTAAAAATACATGATTATTTTTAGTATTGTTAGTTGATATCAATTATAATTTTGTTTTGAATATATTTTAAAATTGTATTAATTATATAAAGTACAGTAAGTAATTTTTAATTTTCTAATATAATTATAATTAAACATAAAAAATAAATAATTAAATTAATTTATTATATGAAAATTTACAAAAATGACTAAGAGTAAAAATAAAATAAAGAAAACGATCGTCATCGCCATTCCCCTCCCCTCCCCCTCCACCTCCACCTCCACCCCTACCTCTCAGTCGAGGGGCGGGCGACGATTGTGGCGTCCATAGGATTTTATACATAATTGAGAGGCTAATTGATAATTATTAAAAAAATTTATATTATAAATAAGTTATATGTTGAAATTAAAATATATTAAAACTTAAATAGAGTACATTGGAGTTCGTTATAATATTTGGAGCGAATTATAATAATTAAGAAATTAAGTAGGACGTAATGAGTATATTGAAAAAATTTAAACATAATGATGATGCTAATAATAATAATAATAATAAAGAGAGAGAGAGGAGAGAGAGAGAGAATATGGTGGGTGGTGGCCCATCACCCCTACCGCCTCACCTCATTTACCATATATGTATGTATGTTAACACATTATTTTGAGTAGCATTTTCATGCACACACATTTATAAGTATACAGTAAATATGAAAATAGGAATAGGTACGGGGATTTTTATTATAATTTAGAGTAAATATTATATTTAGTTTCTTAAGTTTTCATTTAAAATTATTTAGTTTCTCAAATTTATTTTTTTACTTTAGCATCCTTAAAGTTTAATTTTTATTTTAAATTGGTCCCTCAAAACCATTTTTCGGCAAAAAATGGCCGAAAAATAGATTATTTGGAGGGCAAAATGGTTAACTTAAGTTTTATTTTCTCACTTTAGTCCCATAAGTTTGTAAAAAATTCAAATTAGTCCTTTTTTAGTGTCCACATGTTGGAATTATTATCACATAATAAAATTTTTCATTTTCTTCACTCAATACGTTAATTTATTGAACTTTTGTGACATAGCTTGAAAGTTTTATTATTTATTGGCACTAGCGTAACCTCGTGCTATTATGAAAATTTACAAATTCAATAATCTTTTTGTAAATTCTAAATTATATAATAGTATATATGTCGTATTTTGATGACAGTCTTACTATATATACCATTATGTAATTTAGAATTTACAAAAAAAAATATTGAATTATAAATTTTAGCGATAGCATGGGGTTCACGCTAGTGCCAACAAATAAGAAAACATCCAAGCTATGTCATAAAAATTCAATAAATTAACAGGTTGAGTGAAGAACATGAAAAATTTTAATATGCGATGATAATTCTAACATGTGGACACTAAGAAATGACTAATTTGAATTTTTTACAAACTTAAGGGACTAAAGTGAGAAAACAAAACTTAAATTGACCATTTTGGCCTCCAAAAAAATTATTTCCCAGCCATTTTTCACCGGAAAATTATTTGAGGGACCAATCTAAAATAAAAATAAAATTTAAGGATTCTTAAGTAAAAAAATGAACTTGAGGGACTAAAGTGATTCTAAACGACAACTTAAGGGACTAAATATAACATTTATCCTGTAATTTATATTAATTTATATAATTATATTATTTGATTACTTCATTTACCAAATATTATTTATATTGTCTGATGTAATGTTTAAGCAGAAAATTTTATGAGTTTGACCATTCTAATTAGTGTATAATTAAAATATCACATTTGACTTAAAAATATTATAGTTGGTTTATTAAATTATACGATTAGCTAGATTTAATTATTACTATAGTTAATTTTACTCAAATTTTATTGTGCATATTGACTAAAAACTTAATTATATTTATTGGTGTTTAATTAAATTGTATAATAACGAGGAATTGATAGTTTTTATAATAATTTAAGTTAGAAATATTATTGAGAACGGTAGTTATAAAAATATGAGGTATTGATTAAATGAATTCCTATGAGTTGGTTGATAAATTAAATATATACCTAGGAAGTTTAGTTGTTTAAAAAAATGGAAGGGAGGTTTGAACTTTGATATAATAAAAATTAAAAGATTTATGAAATGTACGAATATTATTTAATATCTTATTAGCAATTATGACATTCTAAATATATTGACTAAACATAATACTTTATTTACTTGTCTATCTTGATCACTGTGCTCTGGAATGGTTGTCATGAAATAGTGGTTATATGCTTTGTCTATAGTAGAGTGTGATGCATAAGGTGAATAACGGTGATATACTTTTGTTTGATCGTTGGATAAAGATGAATGATGGATTTATTGTAAATGATTGTGACACAAATCTACTTGTTAATTGACTGAAATCAAATTGTGAAGTTGTCATGTGGTGCAAATGAAACGAAGTGTCGAACGCAGTTGAATTATGTAATTGTAAAAGGTGAATGAATTATTGAGATGAAAGCTAGTTTACCTAATTGGGCATATTCAATGGTTTACGATGAGGTAATGTGATTGATGACGAGCTATGTGATGTCATGATGATGCAATATATGATATGAGAAAAAAATATATAGCTACGTATTATGGCGTGAAGGGTGTCGGGGTATTCCGGGTAGCGAAATATCCTGTGTTGTTAGCTACACAGTGGGGTAGTGTAGAGGTGCTAGGTTCGGTGTGATGTCCTGTGTTAGGATTGCTACACACTTGACCAGTGTGGGGATATCACATACAATGGGTACTTTGTGCATGATTGTATGATATTGATTGAGATGATGAGAGCCGCCAAAACCATTGAATATGGTTCAGTTAGGTTAAGCGGGGGCCAAATAAAATAATTATTGATTAAGAGAAACTTTAATTATGTATGAATCATGTTGTGGATGGTGTTTGATTCAGATACTGGTTTCGCTTGATTCTTGATATTATTACTTCTTGATTTCATGAAATTATGTGACAAATATATGTTGATGGGTATTATTGAAATTATAATTTCGTGATTATAAAAAAGAATACTGATTGATTGTGGATGTGGAATGAAATTGGATTTATGTTATATGTGCCTATATGTAGTATATATATATATATATATATAGGCTAATTAGCAAATACTTACTGAGTTGGCAACTCATCAATTTGTCATATTTCTTTTCAAGAGATAGATGATAAGCCAGTTTTAAATCGTATAGGTGGGTTAAAAGTGCAATTTTAAGTCGGGAGCTCTAGCTACATAGATACATAAATGTTATACAAAAAATTTGATGTAGTAGTTTATTCATTTGTGGTTTATATAAATATAGGTGGAAGATGAGTTATCTTATTAGGATAGATACGAGTTCGTTAGGGTGGTTGAATGCGATTACGGAGGGTGTGTCACAACAATGGTTGTTGGGGATTCCGGTGCTGGGGTTGATGGCGACCGATGATGATGGTTGTTGTGGTTTCAGTGCTGGGGTTAAGGGTGACCGACGACAATGGTTCGAGTTTTCTAGGGACGGGAGTTGCGAGGAGGCGATGACAATTGTTGGTTTTTAGGGGATGGAGATTGAGAGGCAGGAAACTGCAGTGCTCGGGTTTCAAAGGGTGAAGGTCGCTAGGTGCGTTATGGCTGGGTTTCTGAGTTCAACGGGTGGTCGAGGGGGGCCGTTGATGGGTCTGGGATTTTAAGGAGGTGGGCAGCGGAGACTGAGAGTTTAGCAGGAATGGGGCGGGGGTTTTAATTGTATATTAAAAAATATTTTTATTTAATATCATATATATATATGTATATATTATATATACATAATATATATTTATATTTTTTAATCTAGGCCCTTCATCTTATAAAAAATTAAGATTTAACGGTTTAGAATACTTCATCATATCCTAAGGATTTTATGTAGATCAAGAGAGATCCTACGGTTGTCAAAATAAGAAGTTGAATAAAATAAATATGGGCATAATGGTCAATTCATATGAAATGTAATGCTATTAGACATGTTTAACGAAAGGGGGGCAATCACTGGCTATTTTATTTTCCTCGGTGACTCCCCTATCTCTTGGAAAACTAAGAAACAAAGTCTCTCGATCCTTGGCTGAAGTCGAATACCGTTCTATGGCCACTACTGCTTGTGAGATTATTTGGCTTCGCACTTTACTCAAGGATCTCACAGTCGATCACTCATTCCCAGCTCAACTCTTTATGGCAATCGGGCTTCCTTACACATTGTCGCCTATCCTGTTCATCATGAGAGCACTAAATATATAGAAATCGATTGCCATTATATTCGAGATTGTATTAAGTCTGGTTCCATTACAACGTTGCATGTTCCTCCAATCTTCAAGTTGCTGACATTTTTACCAAAGCCCTTGGCAACATTTAGTTTCAGTTTTTGGTTGGCAAGTTGGGCGGCTTCCGTAATCTGCATCTCCAACTTTATGGGGCCTATTGGAAGAAAAATTACAACTATACATATCTTTACATATACTAAGAGATATTGATTAATTATTTTATATAGGAAAGTATGTATTATCTTTCCAATTTTTAGTATTATTGTAATATTTTAGATTAGGTTGGTACCCATAGATTGTGGGCTAATTACAGCTCCTCTTGTATATATATCTCCATCATTGTTAATGAATATGTATAGAATTCTGCACATTCTTTTGCCGTTTCTAGCAGTTTTAATCCCCAATATTTACAACTTTGTACAAAATTAGATGTTCCCAAATCTGCAAAAATTTATAAATATTAGAACCAATTACAGGATAACTTTAGCATTTGATGACGTCACACCACAATCCCTTTTCCCATTTTTGCCTATTTCATGTTCCAAATGTATAAAGAAATATATAATAGATTTGGTGTTGTGTTGGTGTTTGATCATTGTGTTATAAAATAATAAAGTGAAACAAGTTCAATATTCAATATTTGCATGTGTTCTCCTGATTTTTCAACATTTCCCAACCCGACTTGTGATATTCGAACATTCTATCAATTTCTATTCTTATTATTAATTTTTGGGTTAATTGCATAAAACTTTCATGTGTTTTAAAATTTAGCTGATTCATTTGTGGCTTCGAATTTTCTCAATTCACCACGTTTCTACGGGCAGTCTGTAGATATATGACATCTTGCTCCGCAGGTCAAGCAGTTGCAGTCTTTGCAACTTTCATTAGCTCGTGTATAAGCCCGTTTGAAAGTTCTCCTTGTAGGGGTTCGCCCTGTGGATCTTGCATCTGCTCGTCTAGATCCTTGGAATGAAGCCCTTATTGATTCGATCCTTTGTCCATACTTGTATGATCTGGCTTTTGACTTGGACCACCATGATCTCCGCCTGAAAGAGGTTCTCCAGGAGCTCCTAGGTAGGAGTTGTTATTCTGCTTCTTCCTCTTCCTTCGCTCACTTGATTATCCTATTATTGTAGGAAAATCATTGTTATCACAAAAGAGAGGAGTTCTTTTGATCTTATCTCTCGACTTCTTCATGTTTTCTGAATAGATGCTTGATAATACCAATCCTTCAGCTTGTCTTTAAGGAAAGACATCCTCCTTGCAACTGAATCCAGCTATCCTTCGGGTACTTTGTATGACTGAATCAACATTTCCCTCCATGGACTGTAGATTTTTGCAAAGAATATTGGAGCTGCTACTTCTGTTGCTACTCTACTTTGGAAGAAATACTTTCGAAACCAATAGATATATTCATCTACTGCGCAAATACTTCTTAATTCAAGGTCAAAAAGGGTTTGTGCATTTTCTTTGGCCTTTTCTACATTACTCCCTTCGAAGTATTAATCTCCGATGAAGTGTCTTGATGAGCCTTCCTAGCCGATCTGCTTTGCAGTCTTCGATATCTCCGACATGGATATGGGCTTTGGTATCTTCTGGGTATTATCCCATCTGATCTTCACAGAACCTCCAAGCTCAATTCCACCAATTTGATGAAGTTTTCTTTGTTGAGTTCTAGTGTAGTTGCTGCTATTTTTATGGTTGCAACCCACTCATCAATCAACTTCTGGATATTTCGAAAGTCGATAATATCCAGGTTGGGTATGGCGCCGTATGGATGCAAGGGCTAGAACATGGTCCTTGCTTAAGGTGTGTTTCAAGGCGCTCTTCTCGGATTTCTCCCTGGATTATCTTTTAATCTAGTTCCCACCAAGGTTGGGTGTCACGTTGGTCACGTTGGTATGGAAATCTTCACTTTCTCTCATTGGATGATCCTGAGGAGGATTATTAGAACCTGTACTTCCTTCCGGCAGTGGTAGTGCTGGAGTAATCTCGTTGGTTTGAACATTGACTAAATTCACAATCTCGAGTTGAGAAAAATAACTCAGTCAATTCTTGTAGATCTGATAGATCCGCTCGGGTCACCTCCATTATTTTATGGCACTAATGACCTCTCGAATCCCTTCATCTTCTGTCTTTGGCTTAGGAATCTCCTTCGCATTTCCCTTCTAATGTAGAAGAGGTACTGTACCAAGGGCGTCCCTGATCCGCTCTTGTCTGGATCTGGATGTTTCATGGTTCTCCCATTGGTTACTTTTTAGATCTGCAATTTTTGTCTTCAAATCTGTAAGATCCTTGTGTAGATCTGGAAGGACCTTAAGAATCTCGTTCATTTTGGGCACAAAGAATCTACTTTCATAGGTATATTAATTAACTTATGTCCGTAGTCTTGGACTGTATTATGAATTTCTCTCAGATCTTGGGAGATCTTCGAGGTATTCGGCTCGAATTCCTTCCATGTTGTTCCTTTAACCATAATTTTTAGATATAACTGTGAAGGAATTTACCCATTCCATTTCTCCTGGCTAGGATCCTATCATGGACTTCGGTGGAATGCAAACGCCTCACTATGTTTCTTGGTAATGTCTGTTGGACTTGGAAACTCCTCGCCTATTCTTGTTCCTCTTCTCCTTCGAGAAAAGTTGGGTTTATCCATTTAGAACCCGCACCACTTTTCCAAAAATTTCCCTTAAAAAAATCTTTTCTTTGTCTTTCAAGAATCTGGAAATATTTCCTCTTGTTATTGTAACTCGAACTTTCGTCCGGTTCCAATTTCTCTTGAAAAAGTCTCCTCTGTTAGTAGAAAAATATCTAAATATAATGTTAAATATATATTTTTTCAATAAACCTAGGTTCTGATACCATTCTAGGCGAGCATGGGCGAGAAAATGTACAAATTACCTTTAAAAGCTGTAGGACAAAATTGTCTGAAATTCCGTCAATGGACCCAATTTAATTTGACTGTGCTAAAATTAAAAATGCGCAAACTTAGTGGACTAAAATTGAACGAGAGTCAAGTTAATGGACTAAAAAATATTTTTTTCCCTTAATTTACTCAATTTCATCGAGCTTATTGACAAAAATGCTTAATTGTACGCACTGGTGTTTAGTTAAATTCTGTAGTAGCAAAAATTGATAGTAAATTTATAAAATATTCAGAAATTATTTTTTAGAAGTATTAGAAAATTTATATTTGTGAAATATGTATTTGTTAAAAAAAAAAATATGAGATTCTTGTAATTTTTTAATTTAGGGATGTTATTAAGAACAATAGTTTAAAATATATGAGAGGTTTGAATAAATGAATTCTTATGAGTTGGTTGATAAATTAAATATATAGCTGGAAAGTTTAGAAAGTTTTAGGTAGTCAGAAAATAACGAAATGAAGATTTGTATTTCGAGAAATGAAATATTAAAAGATCGTTGGAAATTGTACGAGTAATATTTAGTTTTCTATTTAAAATTACAATATTCTCGATGTATTAATTTTATGCATTATAACTCATTATAGGATTCGGAGATAAAGTGAGATGACTGAACAATTGTCTATTGATAATTAAAGTGTTGTAAGGTGAGGTAAGTAAATAATTAGTATCATCTATATGTATCCCTTTTACTTGATATAACTTTTATTGCAATTCTATGACTTGTGCTGTAATAACCTATCCGAAAAGTATGATCTGTTGATGGTTTAAGGTGATCGATTAATTGGTGAAGTGATATAAGTAATAATTAGTATTAACAATATATGTTTTATTTCATTTTGGTATTACTTTTATATAAATTTGTGATTCGTGTCAAAGCTGATTTATCTGAAAATGAATGTGGTGGTGATTTAATTTGAGTTGATTATATTGTGAACGTGAAATGAGGAAATACACTGAAATATTATCTTTGTCGAATGACGTGTTATTGGTGTTTGTAAATGAAAATATGTTAATATTTGATTTTACGTCACTAGTTGCTTACAAAATGATGATATGTGGAATGAGGGAGTAGTGGAAATTAAATATAATTGTGATTTGATTACTCCTTAATGTTGTTGAATAGCGTATGTGGCGAAATGATATAAAAAGAGCTATCATGCGATATTAAAGAAGTTATCATGCGGTATAAAAAGAACTATGATGCGATATGAAAATAGCTATTATGCAATATAGAAGAGCTGTGATGCGAAATGAGATTGATGAGCCGGCGTGTCAAGGGGATTCACTTAAAAATAATATAATAAATGGTGAGATTGAGTTGGTGGAGAAGAACACTATATCACCTTCTAGTAAGCAGACTAAAAAAAAGAGGAGAATGATTGATTGTCTTGTACTGAGTTGGTTGTGTTATGTAATAAAGTTGATTTCGTTGGGATTAAATTAACTATATTCTCTATATGCTGCTAATTCTATCTTGTCTGGACTATATTTAATGTACATATATAGATGATGTTGGTTATTTGTTTATTGAGTTGTAGGCTCATTCCTCTGCTAACATTTTTTAGTATAGAAAGGACCCACTCGAGGTCTAGGTCCAAAACATTGCCA